>CAMXCT020000156.1:39448-297320 GCA_947184155.2 Cladocopium goreaui | reverse complement strand
GATAAGATAAGATAAGATAGGATAAGAAAAGATAGGATAAGATAAGATTGGATAAGATATGATTAGAATAGATAGATAGATAGATGGATAGATAGATATTCATAAATAATATCCCAATAATCTTATAACATCCCAATTATGTCCATATCCTCTTTGCAATTGTGATGGTTCGACTCGATCACCATCGCCCAGGCACGAAGTGCACAGCTTCTTAGCTTCGACTTCAGCTTCATCCTCCCGTTTCCGCTTGGCATCCTCACTGGTTGCCATTGGTAGAGCAGTCCGGGAGCTTCGCAAACAAAAAATGTGTTCCACTTGAGCCGAGCCAGAGAGACAAAGCAAAAACTCTCACCTTGACATATTTTGGTTATCCAAAACTATGCAGATCAGTACTTCAGAACTGCATCAGGAATCAGGATGCCAGTGGTGGCATTAATTTTGGGCTGACTTTTTATCGGTGCCCCACTCAACGTAATTTCTAACCCAGCTTGGCGTTCCATGGCCGTGCTGGCGCGGCCTCGTTTTTTTACCTCAAAAAACTGTGGTAGTAGCCATCCTCTGTCCCAATTTTCGGGGAGGATTCTCTGGTTACCCTCTGGTAATTTGTTACATAGCTATTGAAAATGACCATAGAAATAGTGGATTTTCCCATAAACAATGGTGATTTTCCATAGCTATGTTACAGGGGTTAGACAAAGTCATGCCTAAGTCACTCCTTTCGCTTTCCCCGCTTGTGAACGCAACATCAAGAAGTCATGCCTAAGTCATGCCTTTGGGCCTTCCCCCATTCAGAACGCAAGCCTCAAAATAACCCTTTCCAAATCAGAACCTTTCACTTTCACCCTCTTTTCTCTTCCCTGTGCTTGCGATTCACTGTTTCTTCTTTGCCCACTTTCTTCCCCAAACAGGTTTATCTGTATGGGGTTCTCAATAAGAATTCTGTAAATAGATACTGGGTAGCTATGGCCCTCTCACACAGACAGAGGCCAATGCAGTTTGTAAGTTCTTACTCCTTTGAAAAGGTTGCAGTCCCGGGCCCTGGGTCGCATTATTTTGCTTCTGCCTCCGGGCTTGCATTCCTGGCATGATCTCCGAGTACGGTCTGGTTGCTCTGGGCCGCCTGGGTATACAATGTTTTACACTTGTCTCCCACTTGTCTCCACGTGTGTCCCACTTGTCTCCTACTCACCTGCATGTCGCGTGATGCGCCTGATGTGCCTCAACAGCACCCACCACTTGGGTTCCTTCCTTCCTTCCTTCCTTCCTTCCTTCCTTCCTTCCTTCCTTCCTGCCCCTTCCTTCCTTCCTTTCTCGTTTTGTTTTTTTTGATCCTTGTTTGTTTTTTGAGCCCTATTTGTTCTTTCTGATCCCTATTTCCCCACCTGCCAGGTGAGGGTTGTTAGATTTTATCACAGTTGTTCTCCTCCTCCGCCTCCTCCTCCTCATCTCCTCCTCCTCCTTCTCCTCCAGCTTCTCCTCCACCACCTTTGCATCCACTTCCATGTCCACTTCCGCCTTGCCAACTCTTCGCCAAATTCCGCATGCAGTGGGCACAGCTGGACCTCAACTGCCGTCCGCCTTGCCAACTCTTCGCCAACTTCCGCATGCAGTGGGCACTGCTGGACCTCAACTGCCGGCGTGCGATAGGAGTGGGCACTGCTGGACCTCAACCTGGGACCTTCCGAGCTCAGTGAGCACCGCTGGACCTCAGCCTGGGACCTTCCGAGCTCAGTGAGCACCACTGGACCTCAACGGCCAGATAGAATGCCAGAAGATATGCCAGATAGAACGCCAGATAGCATGTCAGATAGAATGCCAGAAGATATGCCAGATAGAACGCCAGATAGAATGTCAGATAGAATGCCAGAAGATATGCCGGATAAAATGCCAGAAGATATGCCAGATAAAATGAGTTCTGATATGCCAGATAGAATGCCACAAGGTATGCCAGATCGAATGCCAGAAGATATGTCAGATAGAATGCCAGAAGATTTGCCAGTAACAAAACGTATAAATGTCATGGTGGGGATCACTCGAAGAAAAGTAATTGTTTTTTTTTCATCCCTCTCCCACCCAGCAGCACTGGACAGGCAGAGACAAGAAACAACGACCAAGCAAAGAGAGAGACCAACTGCAGCAAACATCCACAGCAGCACCTGCCCAAAGAAGAGAGCAAGAGGAAGGCAAGAGCACCAACCAAAGATACCAAAGAGCAACCAAAGAAGGGCAGGGAAGGGGAAAGGACCAGGAAATCTAAGCCTGGAAAAACGAGATCAAAAACGAGATCAAAACGAGATGCAAACGAGATCCGAGCCCTGGCAGCAGCAAACTCCCGGAAAGTAAAATCGGAAGGTTGAATCACATGAAGGGGAAGCCTACAGGCAAAATATACTGCGCACATTGGGGCATCGCGCATTGACGCAGCACAAGCAGGCAGAACCCAGCAGCAGCAGGCAGAACCCAGAAGCACAAGGCAGAACCCAGAAGCACAAGGCAGAACCCAGCAGCACAAGGCAGAACCCAGCAGCACAAGGCAGAACCCAGCAGCACAAGGCAGAACCCAGCAGCACAAGGCAGAACCCAGAAGCACAAGGCAGAACCCAGCAGCACAAGGCAGAACCCAGCAGCACAAGGCAGAACCCAGCAGGACAAGGCAGAACCCAGCAGCACAAGGCAGAACCCAGCAGCACAAGGCAGAACCCAGCAGCAGCAGCAGCAGCAGCAGCAGCAGGCAGAACCTAGGAGCATCAGCAGCAGCAGCAGGCAGAACCTAGGAGCAGCAGGCAGAACCTAGGAGCAGCAGGCAGAACCTAGGAGCAGCAGGCAGAACCTAGGAGCAGCAGGCAAAACCTAGGAGCAGCAGGCAAAACCTAGGAGCAGCAGGCAGAACCTAGGAGCAGCAGGCAGGCCCCAGAAGCACAAGGCAGAATCAAGCACAAGCAGGCAGGACCCGCCACAAGCGGGCAAAACCAGCACAAGCGTGCAGAACCCAGAACCCAGCAGCAGCAGGCAGCAGTAGGCAGCAGCAGGCATCAGCAGGCAGAACACAGCAACAGCAGGTAGAACCCAGCAGCAGCACGCAGAACCCAGCGCAAGTGGGCAGAACCGAGCACAAGCAGGCAGATTCCAGCAGGCACAGATTCAGCAGGGGACGGAACCATACAGAACCTAAATATGATCAGTTTCAATGGGCACGCCTCTCACCGAACTATTGACAATGGCACCACCATAAAGATTGCAATCAATACCATACAGGGTTAAGTAGAATCATGTCAACAATACACTGCCCACAGCGATGAAACAGTATTCAAATCAATAACAGCCAGTCAAATAAAGAAAAGAACTATCAAAATCTAAACGAAACACTGCGCGCACGCAGGTGTGATACGACTTCAGGTCACTTGGAATGACGTAAGCCTAGTGGTAGGAGTTCAGAAGCAATCCAGCAGCAGTTTGGCAGTAGCCAGCGGCAGCAACTGAGCAACAGCCAGCAATTGAGCAGCAGTTGAACAGTAGTTGCTAAATACAGTTGAACGTACAGAAGTCACTGATAAGAAAGCAGCTGCAAGAAAAAAAACAACTGAACGCAACAAAAACTACATTTACCCAAAGCATAACTAAATACCTAACCCCAAGCTAAACGCAAGGAAAAAAAGAAAAACACCTAAAAACATGGTTGCGCTGTGACCACCAGAGTTTGCTTGCGTTTTCCAAAAAGGCACGACTTCCAGGGATAGCTTCGACGCAACTAAATCTAGAGATTTCTGAAAAAAAGGAGCGACTTTGTCGATTGCCTGTAATTTACCAGAGGGTAGGTGCTTTTCTACTCTACTCTGAAAAACAAGTTGAGTGCATTTAGCATCGTTTGGCAATGTCTGGACACGTCCTTTCGGTTCCACACCCCAGCAACACATTAAACAGATCACCATCCTTGCAATCAATGTCACTTTTCAGCTGCTGACCCAAATATCAATGGATTGGTTTAAGGGAAAATCTACAGGAAACCATGGTTTTTACCACCAAATATAGGGTTTTCCTGTAAATTTTCCCTTTAGCCAATTCTATTAAAATAACGGGGCCTGCAAAGGTTCCGTTTCCTTCCTTTCGAAGCAGAACCTGAGAGGGCCAGGGATCCCACACGGCCGACCACCAGCCACGCCACGCCACTTGGGCGCGCCCGGGGCGCTTGGGCGCGGGCGAGTAAAACGCTCTTGATGACCAGGCCACAAATCAATAGGCTCACCTCAGAAACAGATGACAACATATCAAGCTACTAGTATAGCCTTAATCAAACATAGCCAGCTTGGAAATCCACTATGAATGGGGAGGCTTTTAATGGGAAAATATCGGACAATCATCTAGAAATGGTGGTTTGTCCATCGGCATAAATTTGATTACCAGAGAGTACCACATACTGAGGCCACTGTTATGACTGAGATGATCTCTGAAGTTCACACACAGCACAGGGGTGTACATAAGTGTACCCTCTGGTAATTTGTTACATAGCTATTGAAAATGGCCATAGAAATAGTGGATTTTCCCATTAAAAATGGTGATTTTCCATAGCTATGTTAAATTACCAGAGGGTATCCCATCTGGGATTTCAATCCCACAACCAACAGATCAGCCTCAAGGGGCTTGGAATATTACATCCAACATCGCCCCCCCCAGATGGATGTGTCTGAAAGGTTGATGAAAATCGGGTATCCCCCAAAATACATCGCAGCTTCAAGTTGGAAAATGATGAATCACCCGTTTTCGGGGTTGACCAATACCCTCTGGTAATTTAACATAACTATGGAAAATCACCATGTTCAATGGGAAAATCCACTATTTCTATGGCCATTTTCAATTGCTATGTAACAAATTACCAGAGGGTAATTCTCAAAGAAACCCAGGGCACCAGGTCCACATGAACCCACCTTTTCTCCTCCTTTGAGGCATTGGACAGATCCACTCACGCTGTTGTCATAGGCAGATAGGACCTCCGCAAAGGCGGAGTCACATGGGTGTCGGGATCGTCATCTGAGATCAAGAAGTTTATGGCAAAGGGCGCCCCCAGAATCAACCAGATGATGGAGGAATATGCTGGATATGGTATTTATATGGTCCTGGCAACCCCTCTCAAGAGCACCAGGCGGTGGCTGCGGCCACAGGGTACTTGAGGTTTGAGGATCCCGGCCCAGCCAAACAACAAACTTCCACAAATGCTGCCCAGATTGAAAATTGTCATGATGTTGGCCTCAAAAATGCGATGCTTTGGAAGGCACATGTGCCGCAAGTGTCTGAAAAGTGTCTGAAAAGTACAGCCTGAAAACCACTCCTGGTGTAGAATCAAAAGTGTCCCAACACATCCCAACGCTGACGTTTTTGTGCTGGTGGTACGCAAAAACCTCCTGGGTCTGTCGGCTAAACGCAAGAGGAAGGACAGAGGCTCTGGCAATAAATCGGCCTCGCTCTTTGTGCTGAAGCCGTTCTTGCGAGATCGAGTTGAAGTAAGTTGTGACCTGCAGCCATGACGCTCTGAAGATGTTGTGACCCTGTAGCTGATCCATGGTGAAGAAAGCTACCCCATTGGCCAAACCAATGGGAGGATGAAACGAAATAAATCGCTGCTTCAAACTTCCACCAGTAGGTGTTCTGCGTTTTGACCTAAACTGTTCAGACACCACAAGGATCCTCCCAGCATTCCACCCAGCTTTAAAGGGCCGAAAGGGTTGAGTCTCCAGGCAATGTTGTTCACAGCAATCATCAAGATCCACGCACCAACCTCCGTCCAACAGCTGTCTGTCACAACCAGTAAAAAATGGACCAAGCTGTACCCAAATATGGCCTCATGCAAACAGCCTCATATGCGATCCTCATGTGTTTGGATGAATTGGTGAATTGTCATGAATTGATGAACCCTTGACTCTCATGTAAAAGAAAGCCAGCGTCTGGCAAGAGATTGACTTCGCCTCCAAGGATTTTTCTTCACAGCTGAGGTTCCCCACTAAATTGAATACTAATGAGCCAGCACCCAGGTTGCCGCTGAGCATCCTGTAGCCATGGCTCAAGGCGCAGCCCAAAGCCATACGAACAAGATCCAACAAGTGTGGTCCAGAATCAAAGTAAACATCCACAAACTATATAATCTAGATACATATACATCAAACTTCCAAACTTGTCCTTTTTTGCAAACCATTGTCTTTCCAGCTTCAACACCAACTTCGCCCAGCTTGCGCGGGATGCCCCGCAAGGTACTCTAAGCATCCAACACCACCACGGCCAGCAATGCCATGGTGGCAATCTGTGAAGTGATGCCAAAGTTGACACCGACCTCATGTGCAAGTGGCCCCTCTAGGCCAGATGCAGCTTGGCCTCCAACCATAACCTCTAAGTAGGATCATCAAGTTGCAGGGTGGCATATGCCAGGTAGAAGTGGTATGGGCATAGTACATCATAGTACTGTATGATCAATGTTGGTCATGAAACTCTCAAGGACAGGCTGTCAGTCACAACCGCACCTCCAAAAGACATCTGCAGCTTTTGAGAATGTCTGTCTGATGGGGTAAATCTGCAAGTGGCATTCATTATACTGCTTGGTTAACATCGCAATCCCCATAATGGGTGATGATAATCTACAAATATCTACGATATATATATATATATACACATTGGATAGCGCAACCCCTTACAGCCATCAACTGTTCAACCGTTAGACTAACAAATGTGTCGAACGCAGCCATTGCTCAGCAAAACACTGAGACCGAGGACCCACAGTTGACAAGCTTTGTGGTTCGTCGAGTAGGCCTCCAGCATGTAAATCAAGGCGTTGGACAGGAAAGGTCCTGCCTGGAAAAGCGCTTGGCAGAGAGGAAGGGGGACCTTGGGAAACATGTGGGAAAATGTATGATGATCAACAAAAAAACATACAAGTAGAGATGTGATGAGATATGAATCATTATGTATCTGGGTCAAACTTGGATAGGTGTCCCCAGAAGTTAAGTGATTTTCCAACCTTGACCCATCGTTGGCGCTGAGGGCACGACAACGCCGCCGAGGGAAACCAAAGCATTGTAGTTTCTCCACATGTCTTTCCTGCCACCCAGTGGCCCAGTGACCATTGGGGGAAGTCTGGGGGAAATATCTTCGCCATCCTGGATATAACGATTCTGTTTTTAATGGTTTACTTTTACATAAACCATGTCCCAATTAATGTCACAAGCCAAGTGAAGGGGGAATAGATACCAGATACCAGAAATGATCAGAACTCATGTTGGTAGCCTGGATTCAGCCATATTCTTCTGGACTTTTGGAGGTCCGTGGCTCACAGAAGAAATCTCGATGGTTTCCCTTCACCCTGCATGCCCCTTGGCCAAGTCGGCATTTCCAGAAGGGTCAACCAATCGCCAGGCGTACTTCTTGATGTCCAGCGCGAACATCACCTTCTGCAGCATGTAGTCAAACACCTGAGGAGATGCCAACAGACAGCCCATTGAATGGTGGAATGCATCCCCAAATATGTTGATGTTGTGGCTGCATCCTCCGGAATCTCAGCTTTGTACCTTTGAAGATATCTTCCAAATTTACAAAATTGGATATACACAACATGTCTTCCACACACCTTTATTGGTGTTTTTTTCCAACTGGGTTCGTCCTCTATATAGCCGCAGAATGGTAAATCCACCCCAGTTGACGCGGGTCTCCGGGCGCTCAAGTCAAGCTGGTCGGCGCGCTCCGCCACCCTGAAACCCAACGATTAAAATGGGACCATGTCCAGGAAACCCCCGATATTTGGGGCTGAAAACAATGAAGGGTCCCTATCCCAGAGAATGATTTTGATGGGGTAAGCTCTTTGCCTGTGGTTTCAGTGGGATTTGCATCCTGGTCGTCTGGAGAGACAACAGAATCCATAGGGGGTGTGTGCCACAAGAATATGTATAGGTACCAGCAAGAATGGATCCCAGACCAATCTGTTTCACTTGTTGGGTATGTCTTGGGTCATCCATGAGACAACCATCAGCCAAAGACATGCCAGCTTGACTGTTTGAAGAGAACTGGAAAATGTACAGAATTCAAAGGGTACAGGAAGACCTTAGATCACAAGCAAAGCTTACAAGTGCTTGCCTTTCCACAAGTTCACACCTCTGCACTCTGATGCCCTCTCAGCCCAGCACATTTGTCACCTCAGAGCAAAAACACTGTGCAACTGGCAGGGACTCTGTGCTGGTTTGGCTTAGCTACTTGGCACTACAGATTCCAAATTGCGGATGAACTACAGAAGGCTTCTTGAACAGAAAGCGACCCAGGCTCAGAATGATGATAATATGTCTTCCATGATTCAACCTGCAGATCTCCATCGGCCAACCCTCCAACCCGCCGAAGCCACCAAGGCACCAAGGTGTTGATGATCAGCAATTGGAGGACTCGATCTCGCTTCAGCGAGGTCACTCCATCCACTATCTGGCCCAGTTTCGAGCGGGGATGGGTCACAATTGACCCATTCTCAGCTGATTTGGGCACTGTGGAGGAACCCAAGCGTTGAGAGGTACTTAGGTGCTTAGGTGCTTGAACATGATCTGGTTGGTGTTTTAAACATGGTTTAACCATCTTGAAAAATATGAGTCAATGGGAAGGATTATCCCATACATTATGGAAAATAAAAAATGTTCCAAACCACCAACCAGTGATAGATTGCCATGTTTGTTGATTCCCCAACCTACAAATCCTTCCTTTCTCTGCCGTCTGTTGGCATCCCATTGACATAGACATCCGATGACCATCGATGCACCTGCTGCAGAAGACCTCGAAGCTTTTGAGCCACCTAGGCTGTCTAGGCTGAGAAATCGCAGGAAGCTACACTGGTTGCTGATTTTCATTTCACTAAAACAAGATGTGTCAATTGTGTCAAGTAAAAAATCCTCATCCAGCCATGAAAATAAAGAAGTACTCTCAATGAAGTCAATGATTTGCTAGCAAAGCTATACACTGCCAAAACACGGGCTATGGTGGAGACCCCTTAAAATACTGGCAAAACACCTGCCACCCCGAGCCTCATGGAGGCGAAGCTTCCCATCTGGGTGCCTGGCAGTAGGTCGTGACTCGCCATTGGTCGCTTGTTTGCGAGAGGGCGGCTCCTCCACCTCAAAGGCGAAAGCGCCGGTCGCAAGCCAGGTGGGAATAGGAACTGAGGCTTGGTTCAATTGGTTCAATCAAACCCACTGGTTTTTTGTTCCAACCAACCAACCTATGGGAAATGAAACCAATGGGTCAAATTCCAGAGGAAACCCACTGGTTTTTGTTTGTTCCCATCCATTGCGGGGGGCTTCATGTAACCTCAGACCAAGTCTGACCAGATGCGTAGGGATCAACGATCATGGCGATCTGGCTGATATGATCCATCATCAAAAAGCCTA
Organism: Cladocopium goreaui; assembly: GCA_947184155.2. Classification (NCBI taxonomy): domain Eukaryota; class Dinophyceae; order Suessiales; family Symbiodiniaceae; genus Cladocopium; species Cladocopium goreaui. The sequence continues at coordinate 287,922 of CAMXCT020000156.1, read as the reverse complement.
TCCACTGGGATTGACTGATTGAACTCAGAAGGGATGAGAGATCATAAACCAAATGGGATGAGAGCAGCAAAGAATCAGCAACAAGAATGCGAAATAAAGCAACAACGATGGGAGCAACAACCACGAACAACTGATGATCAGATTAATTTTGCTGAGAAAAGCCAATTGATAATGGGCAAAAGCACTAAGAACGGTGCCCTGACGAGGGTGCGAAGCACCGCCAGTAGGGAATAGAGCAAGCAACCTCAACAGGCATCAGAGAAATTGGTGTATCCACTGGCAAATGTGGCAAACCATGGGGGGTTTCATAGTTATGGCTAATGGGTTAAGATACTAGGGGGCTGAATATCAATCCACCAAATTTCAACCTTTGAACTACTTGAAACCTCAATCTTGACCGCCCTTGGTTCCAGGCTAAGGAAGACCGCAACTTTGAATCCATAACTGGAAGAAACCACCGCGTACGCAAAAGGCGCCAAGTAGCGACCAATCTGAGAGCGAAAAAACATCTTCAACGGATTCCAAAACGAAGATGGGGCCTTGAAACGTGCACTTCTTCTTGGTTCAATGGATTGGCTTAAGGGAAAATCTACAGTAAACCATAGATTTTCCCATGAAATATGGGAGGGGGGGTCCTGCATTTTTTCCCTTAAACCAATCCATTGATATGGTATGTTTGAAACCCACAAAAACCGAGAAAAGGCGTGTTTCATCAAGGCACTGCTTGCCGGTCTCAACATGTCTCAAGGCCTTGTCGCAGGTCAGGTCCCATCCGTTGATGATAGCCAAGTCCTGGACCGGAAACACTCCCAAGCCCAAACCCATAGGATCCATGGTGCTGGTATATGTTAACATTTGGGGTATATTGATGGTAAATGTTACCATATATATAGCAGCACCATGGATCCTATGGGTTTCATGCTTCCAACTTCTTCCAGGAATTCTTCCAGATCTCAGTCGCAGTGGAGAAAACACTTCATCCCTAACAATCCAGAAAAAATCCAGAAAAATACCCTCTGGTAATTTGTTACATAGCTATTGAAAATGGCCATTTATACCATAGAAATAGTTGATTGACCTGATTGACCCACTCAAAATGGTGATGTTCAACAGCTATGTAAACGTTTACCAGAGGCTACTTCATCCATCTTCATCCCCTTCCGTCGCTCCTCTCGTGAATCCGCCACTGCGGGAGGCATCGACTTGGTCACAGGTTGGGAGAAGGCAAAAAGGAGGCCCAGACCTGGCCATTGCGGAGATCCACTGGGAAAGTCGGTTGTTTTCTTTACATCCCCCGAAAAGAGATGGAAAAGTAAAATCCGAATTTGAAAATAGTGGCAAAGTTAAATGTGTTATTTTTGGAGGTTTTACTCTCTCTGTCTCTCTGTCTATATTATAATATATATATATATATATATTATACTATATAGTTGAATTCCCAATGAAAACATCGGATTTAGTATGTAGAAAATCCTTTCTTGATATGAGGGTTTCCTAAGTCATCAGGAAATTTCTCATTCAATTTATTATCCATGTTTCACCCAAATAGGTTTTGTTTAATTACCCCCAGGAAAAAAAAAAGTGGATTGTACAAAAAACGTTTGACCGTTGAAAGGTGGCTTGCAGCCAAACATCATGGATCGATTCAACACAATCTTGGGAGGGGTTAAGCAGGAAGACATGTCAGCTGAGCTGAGAGGATTCTGGGCATTCTGGGCTCAAGTGGACCAAAAAAATCCCCAGCCTACATTCAGTGCGAAGAGCATTCTGCTGTGATGTTGCCCGCAAGCAAACATTGCCACTGCCAGTACCTGAGCTCCGCCCATTGAAAAAAAAAAGCCATGTTTCGAGTTGTACCTTCTGGAAATTTAATATCGCTCTGGAGAATCACGACCTGAAAAAAAAAGTCTAAGATGTCTAAGAGTTAAGAGGTAAACCATCTATCAATGGCTCATGTTCCCCATTCATAGGGGTCATTTTCCGAGCTAAGTATCCATTCCCCCCATTCCCCTTCAGCTGAGGACTCCACCAGGTTCAGGGCCTGGCAACCGGAAAAAAGAGTGAAAATGTCCATCTCATTGTTCATCTTCATGATTACAGATGATTACAGTACATCTTCAAATATTCGAAAGTATCGCCATATCATTGTACATCTTCAAGATGAAAAGTGTGTTTCATCTTCAAATATTCGAACAAATCTCCCTCCCTTTGCGGATGGAACATCGATCAAGAGGCATGATTCTTCACCCATGTTTCAACTCATCCCAAGAAGTTGAAAGTCAATTGGGGATCACCATCTCCAAATTTAAATGGACAATCTATCCGGTGCTTGAGGTTGGCCAGAACAGTTACACACCAAATTTTGCGTTTGGACAACTTGTTCCAGGAGTTGAACAAACTAGTTTTGCAGGCAAATTGTACTCTGTTTTACTGGCTTTGAATAGATGGTACCACGTCCGCATTTTTTCAGATTGCCAAACAGTTGTTGAAATGATGGAAGATGATTTTTTTCAGCAACCAAGGAGGCATGAACTGAAGGGTTCCTTGTTGATCTGGAATTGTATTCTGCGACATCTTAGCCAACGAGGTGAACGGCAGATTTCCATCTTGAAAGTCAAAGCGCATGTCCAGATTGACAAAGTTTCAAACCCATTCGAGAGGTGGGCTGCATGGTGCAATGACTTTGTGGATAAAAAAGCGAAAAGTACCATCACTGCAGACAACAGAGGACTTTTCTTAAAATTGGAGGCTATGCACAAAAGAGTTTCCCAACATAGAACAGATGCAATTGCCCTATTTGAGTTCATCGCATTGGCCAGTGACAAATGCATCAAAGCATCAGCGAAGCAACAGAAAGAAAGGCAAAAAGATAACCATTTTAACCCTGAACATCCAGCTCTGCAAGTGGCTCCGCAGGTTTTTAGAGTCAACCATTCCTTCACACACCAACAATATCTTGCCTATCCATGGGGGCCAGTTTATTTGTGGAGGATCACCCAATGGGCAAAGGGCCTTGCTTGGCCTAGCCAAGACTGCGTTCATAATGCGGATATATCTATGTTAGAACTCTACATAGATTATATGACAGTTACGCAGACCATTGTTCCTCGCAACACTTTCACGAAGCAACAACGTGACCAATGGACGGCACCATGCTACATTCTGGAGGACAAAGAAGTGTTAGCTGATACGTGTGCTCGCACGTTGGGTGCCCAAATGATGATTTGGTCCAAGAGTATATCCTGGATTGTCAAACATGCTCCATTTACATTATTTCCTGCTTCCCTGACATCAAAAGCACGTTCCCTCAGTGCGCTTGGGTGTTCCAGTACATGCAAGGGATTTGCAAAAAGGCCACAACTTTGGTATGCTGATGAAGTTAAAGCTGCCTTGCATAACCTGTTCAACACTTCCAATGGTAGCACAAGGCATCTCAATCGAATTTTCATTCCGCCTAAGAAACCTGCAAGGCTTGACGATGACCCAATGGAATTGCAGATACCCTTCACAGAAAGGGCAAAGTTCATTCGATATGCCACACGGTACTATCCTCTCAACAATTAGTTGTTTTTTCAATTGAAATGTAAAGTCTTGTTGGTGGTACGAATCCTGACCACCCACAAGCCCAAACAACGTTTGGGACGAAACGCAAAAGACGCAAAAATCCAGTGGTTAGGAAGGAGCGGTTTGGAGCTAGAGGTATCGATATGCCCTATTAAATGGAGAGCCGGTTGGAGCAAACATCAGAGTTTCCCAACCATCTGGTGGCACGTCCTTTGACAAATGGCACCACCAGCCGTTGATTTCCTTGCTGAGTGTTCCCTGCCTCCGAAGCGACATACATCCTCTTCAAGGCAAAGTTGTCAGTCAGCAGACCAGCCACCTGTGCAACCTCAGAGCAAAGTCATCTTCGAACACCTGACTGGGGAGTGCGTTGTTCGCACTTTTCCAACTGTTGTTTTTGCTGCAGTTGTTCCTTCCCTGTGTTTCATTTGAAAGCTATCCTCATCCAGACCTCAGCCAGTTGAGGCAGCAACCAACATGCGCGCGACATTGGTCGCAACCTGCGCGCCGGCAAACTGGAAGATACCAGCGGCCTGGGCGTAGCTGAAATTTTGGCAACTTTTTGGGGCACGATCCCACCGAAAAAGGTGACATGGAGCCCTGCTCAACAAACGATGAGCTAGGAAATTCATGTTTCCTTTGAAAGCTCATTAAATGGTTGTTTCCCCTGAAAGCCAATGAAAGTCGCCATAAGTCACCGTTTCTTGGTTCATTGGTTCTAGCTTTAAAGTTTTGGGGTGGTTTTAGCAGGTCCCTCGCTGGGGGCCCGGGCTTCGAGCAACTCATATCTGGCGGCCTCGGTCAGAAAAAAAAGATCCATGACCCTCCCGAGATTACCCTGGAATCCAGGGCAGGTGACAAGTTCCAATCCAAATATCATGTGTCCAAAGTCCAAACCCACTTTGCATGAGTGTTTGGGCTTGCCACAGAGACAAAGGCAGAGTGAGAAGAGAACCAAGCAGAAGTCGGATAGTTATGAATTGATTTATGATCAATCTGCGGATGCGGATATGGATCAAAAACAAAACTTTGCTGGGAGCTGCATTGGATGAGTTTGTTCCTTTCACAAAAAAACTTTCGCCACTTGGGTACACTGGTTGACAACGCCCCCCGAAGAATTCACCACTTGATCCATCTTTTGCCTTTTCCTTGCTTCCTGAGACGTGCCATCGGATCTGACCATCCCCAAGTATGAACTATACATCTAATAGGTCCATGGTCCATGATCATAGCATATCATAACCCATCTGACCATCCCCAAATATTAACTATAGACTATACTATATCTACAATATATAATAGGTCAGCATATCATAGCCCAACAAAAATACCAACAGCACATACCCAAACTCCACAACTTGCCGAAGCGATGAAAATGTTCCCCCAGTTCCCTGATGAAGCCATGAAGATCCATTGAGATCCAGCGGCCCTGAGGTCCTAACGGTCACCAGAAATGAGTTCGCAAATCGCGACCCAAACCTCGAGTCGCAAGGAACGCAAGGAACGCAACGGGATGGAAGTGGATGGACGTGGATGGACGTGGATGGAAGCAGTGTGAAACCCGGCAACTCCGTTGTGCATGGTGTAAAAGAAAGGCCCAATGACTTGAGAAAAACATAGAACCATTCAACCTATAGACCTTTTTGGGACCTTCAGAAAAACCATCAGTCGTTTTAGGACATTGATCAACCGACATTGGCACCCGATGAAAGGACAAGAAACGGATCCAGCGATTATCATGTGCCGGCTGGCTGGTGAGAATCTGTTTCTGATTCAGCATGTCTCAAACATAGCATCGCCACGTGTACTTGTCTTTTGTTCATATTTGGGTTTTTTTCTATTTCCGAATTAAAAGCAACCATCACATGCGCATTGTTGTCAATACTTGTGGACGCCCAAGCCTCTGACCCTCCTCAACAAAGTCCAATACTCTCCACAAATGCGGTATACCGGTTTATCCATTTCATAGCAGTGCCATTTGATCACGGGGAAAATGGGGTGAAAAAAAAACCACTGGCTTTGGGGCTGCCATTTTGATGGAGAAAGCCACCCCAATCATCAAGATCATCAAGCGGCTGCAGCGCAATGAACAGCAGGGCATTCCGATCCAGCATGGCGCAAGAATCAAGTGTGCCCCATGACCTACGTCCTAGTTCCTTGCTGTCACCTACTGTAAATATTGGGTCTGGCTTCAATGCACCCGCAAGTTTTGGTCGTGCTTCCATGCCCAGATAAGTCCAACTTGACCCAACCACTAGGGAGGATTCAAGGTCCAAAAAGCCACTGATGTCCTCCAACATCTTCATGGGAAAACCATGCTGGATCTCTGATCTGCTGTGATCACCAACAGATAATCTGTCACTGGCTTCGTTGGACGAAACAACTTTAGGAATCCTTCGTGTTATCAACAAGATATGGAGAATTCAAGTCAAATGTCCCCATTTTTTTTCTTTCGCAACCCCCAAGAAGATCAAAGAAAATAAGGTCCCACCAAACATAGTGATAATTTTAGTTGGTTTCTACCTTTTTGTGGCTGTCTCACTAGCCCATTCCAAGGGTGGTCCATCTCCAGCATCATCCCAAGCCCAAAAAGCTGCGAAAGCTGCGATCTGCGTCGCCGCTATCTTCGATCCTAAGGTCACCCACGTTTTTTAATATCTCAATGTCCATGGAAATGAGGATAAAGTGGGGATATAACTGGGGGATGTTCACTAACCCATATGATTTATGATATTTATGGATGTGTCTCAAGTGGGGGGGATTAACTATTAACAATGAAATGGCCCCATTGAAATGGCGGAAAATGATGATAATCCTTGGAATTGGTGGTGCCCCATTTCAGACAAAGCCATATCTCAAAATTTGTGGACACTCGAGTCATGATGGGTCTCCTACTAATTCACATCCTTGAAAATCACCATGATCTCATAACTTGATGTAAATCATTGGTGCTGTAGATGTACCAACACTTTTTGCATGTGTGGTTTCCTCTGATGAAAGTCCGTTGACTTCAGGGCAACGAAATGCAACGAATGTGCGCAGCAGCTTTTTTCAGGTGCAAACACTCTTGGGAATTCCTCCAGAGGTGAAACACGGGTGGCTATTTGCAGCACTTGGTCAAGCTGGGATCTTGAAATCCAAATAGTTCCCCTAGTTTCTCCTGGAAAAAAACTGATGTGTGATGATGTGTGGCCATGGTTCATGCCCATCTTATGCTTAATCAACAATGTATATACGATGAGGTCCTTTGAAGTCGCTATCCTTCTGAATCTTGGGCCTCTGGTCAGAAGTTTCTCTATGAACCCGGCCCCGTGGCCGTCCCGGAGAGTGCCAGCTGTGGGTCAGGTGTTGATGTCCAGAAACCATGGTGTTTATTGGGTAGCAACCAATGGGTACCACTGGTTCATCCGGGTTCATCCGGTTTAGGGGACGGTAACCCAAAAAAATCAAAAAGTTGTGACATCGACCTTCTTGCATTTTGACCCACAGCCATTTTTATGTGCAAATGGCTTTGCCAAGGTGAAAAAAGTTGTCTGTTTGTGAGACGTTTTCCTGTCACACCGGCTTTTTGGAATCACATGCTTGCAGACCGGGCCTGAAACTCCAGAGGCGGTGACAAAATGCAAACAGATGTGCTTTCGAAGGCACATACATCATACATCCTTGAAAGCCTTCGGCCATCCATTCTCATTATCCTTCCTGGTTGGTCAATTCAACACCTTTCAACCCATCCCAAAAAATGACTAGTCACTAGAAATCACCATCGCAGATATCGCAGGTAGGTTCCAAAATGACAACCATTAGCGCCCCCCAAATCAGCTAGGCAGCTGCCAAAATCGCTGAGTTGGCAACACTGTTCCTCCCCGAAGAATCTGCAGCAGGCCCTGCGGGGAGGCGGTACAGTAGTGAAACCTGACCTGAGTTCCATATTTTCCGCTCCATTGGAGTATGCGTAAAAATTGGAATTGATTGGATGATTGGTGCCAAATATAACATAAAATACATAATATAAAATAAACTACATCTGCAGGTTATCTGGGCCTTAGATTTTGATGAGCCGTACACATTTGACATCGTACTCCAAGCGTTCTTATCATATTTTGCTTGCCAACAGGTGCCAGGTAGACCTCGAAATACCCGAAATCTATGGAAAATCTATAGGAAATCTATGAGCCAACCCCACCAACTGACCAACTGAATGGAAGGTGCCGTGGAAGGCTCCACCTCGCCAGTGCTGGAGATGAAAGGCACCTCAGCCATGACTCAGGAAAATCGATCATCCTATCATCCCAAGAGTTTTGCCATTGATCACTGGCCATTTCAGGTTCCTAAATTGAAAGTACCTACCATATATAAGGCCTATGTAAGGCCTATGTAAGGCCTATGTAAGGCCTATGTAAGTGAATATCACCACAAAATATGGCCTTATATGGTACAGTACCTCCATTTTAGGATCCTGGAATTCCCATTGAATTGACTCACCCAAAGCTAAGAACGGGGCATTGGCTGGATTTTCTGCAAAATTCTCCAAGAGTTTCCGGCTGTCGCGACCTGGGCTTTAACAAAAAATGGTGTTATGCCCCCCCGTGAAACCAGCTGGTCTTCTTCCCACATGGGTCTGTCTGGGGTACATACGGTATACGCATGAAATTGCAATTTTCTAGGATAAATGATGATAAACCGGCGGATTTAGGGTAGACATCATTTTCAGACAACCCATATGTGCCAGTATAAGCACAGAAGTCAACAGGCGTTGGGGCTCCGGACCGAGCACTGCGGCCATCTCGAACTCTGCCCGTCGCTCTTTGGGCTTGGAATCTTTCCTCAGCGGTTGGCTGAAAGGCCCATCCCGCAACGTGTGAAAGTCACTTGGGGGTGATGAATATTTGAAAATTCTAGTATGGAAACAAAAGCATCCGAAACAACCAGCTGGAGCTACGATTTTGATAGCATGTCTTGGCAGGAAAACCCAGGGCTTTGAGGGATTTATGATTCCGTGTGGTGAAAAGAAGGCCACATGATGGACCAATGCCACTGCGAGGGTGTTGGTTTTGATGTTGGGGGCTGACATCAGGAATTGGGTAACCCACAACATTGGCAGCACCACCCAGCTCTGAATATTGAGGAGCTGGCCTCACTTGCTCCTCTTTCTCTCCATCTCCGGATTCTTCCTCGCCTAGTAGCGCGTGCCGGACGTGGCAGGGTGCACACGTTCAGAGTGTTCATAATATGGATGACGTCAGTGCTTATTTTATACATATATATATACAGTATATGTATATATATATAATACATCATCTATCTCCAAATATCTACATATGGTGCAGCTCCCCCCTCCTATGGGAAAGCCAAAGCCTGTGAACTGTGACCATTCGGCGGCCTTCTTCGTCCTCTGCCTCCTCATCTTCTGCCTCCTCTTCGTCCTCCTCGTCTTCTTCATCCTCAAGACTATTGGTGCATCATGGTGCATCCTACAAGTTGCCTCATATATTATAGTATATACTATGTAATTACATGAATTACGATGTGTAGATCAGGTCGCACAAACCACCTACCAGGACCATGTTCCCTGCCTCCCCAGCTCCAGTGAGACGCGACTCCAGCATGGCCACGAAGTCTTGAGTGCCCTTTTCAAAGCCCTCCTGGCAGCTGGTCTTCATCCCATTTCCATATGAAAAGTGGGAAATGCTCCACGTTTTGGTGGAAAAACGGAAAAACCCATCCACGCGTGGATGTAAATTTTGGGGATCTCCATGGCCAGGATGGATTACTGAAGGGTATTGGGTTTCCTAGCAATTGTACTGGGATATAATGGGGATAGGATTCAAGGAGCGAAGCCAATTGAAGAGTGTGAAAAATCTCAGGGTCCTCAACATAGAGAAGATTATCTGAAAATATCTCAAATATATTCAAACAGGTTACTCTACTATTCTACATTCATGGAAGATCAGCAATGGCCAGGATGAGCTGCACCTCGCAGCGGCCCAGGGAGCCGTTCCAAAGTGCTCCACGGCTGCGTCGCAGCAACATCCTGGAGAGCGCCAAGGCATCAGAAAAATGTGGGAAGAAAAGAACCACCTGTAACTAGAAATTAGAACATATCTTTAACAACCAATTAGGATTGGGATTGGAATTGGGATTGTCTTGTTGTAGATCGATAGAGATGTCCTTGCAATCTGAATTTACTACAAGGTGCATCCTTCTATCACATGGTATCATAATCACATCAAAACAAAAAGACTTAATCAATATCTGGTGGTAACTGATGCGAAATGGACCCAGTATGGACCCAAAATCCCCTATCATTCTGGTCACCGCTTAAATTATTCACCTCCAAACCCACGTTCAAGTACAAGTACCCTCTGGTTCTAGCATAGCCATAGAAAATGACCCATTTCTGGATGTAGATCATTGACCTTCAAAAACATGACCATTTTCCATCTAACTTCCCAGAGCCCAAAAAAAATCCCCAGCCAACCCCATCCTGAGCTGCTCGCCCGTGGCGGGCCCCACATCCTTCACCCGCCAGGGACTCGGCACGCCGCCCGGGAAGCACTCGGGCGGCACCGGAGGCGGCGCCGCGTCGGCCGCCTCGGCCGGGTCCGCCGGGTCGGCCGGGGCATCGGCATCCGCGGCGTCGGCCGGTGCGTCGGCCTGGCCCAACCAGATTTGATCCGAAGGAGATGGGTTTATATACATATATGTATATTATATATATATATGGATATACTGTATGTATGTGTGGATATATATTTTTTTTTTTGTAACGTTAAAGTTTGAAAATCTCAAAGGGGAGCATCTTTCTGGGGATCACCGAAGCAATGATTCTGAATGAGACCGGCCTCTGGTGCCACATCAGCTGCACCTGTCCGGTGCCCAACCGCTGCCCCAACAACTGCAGAATGCTGCTTCAAACCCAGAGCCTCCCGCATCTGGCACCACTTCTGCAACGGCTGCGGCGTCATCTTCCCTGCAAAAAAAACGTGGAAATCATATGAAATGACTGCATCATAAACTTCATGGAAGTGACAAATCGCACGTATTGGTTGAAGGGAGGAAATCATATCCCTGTTGTTTCACCATCACATTTTGCGCAGGGTTCAAAAGTCACAATCATCATAATCTTAGATGCTCTGCAATTTTAGCTGGGCACTGTATTCCCCATTCATGGCAAGAAACGGAATCAAGTATTCAACTTCCCATCCAAGGTTTACCCTCTAGTAATCAAACATGGCTCGCTGGAAAATCCACCAGCAATAGTTCGTTGATTCTCCATTATGTAAAACCTGGGGGATTTCCTAGCTAGCCATTTTTGATTTCTAGAGGGTAATCATCATCTTGGCCCGTCCCTAGTTGGAACAGAATTTCGCAGCCCCCTTGCATCGCCTGCTTCGAAGCTTCAGGATGCCATGAGTGACGTCCAGCTCGATGTAGCAGTCGCCTTGGAATTGAAGGCGACTGGTGGTGAGCCCTTGAAAGCTAGTGGTCATTTAAAGGGATCATCCCAAATCATGAATGGAGGTAAACCACCAACCAGGACAGAATATCCCCATCTTTGGAAAGTGTTCCAACTGAAATCGCCATGTTAGATCCACAGGGAAACAAATGGAAATGGGTCGAAATCCCAGTCGCCTGTGGCTCACATTCCAAACATGAACATACCCAAATTACGTTGGGATGTGAATAACAACCCATACCCATTTAGAAAATGATGGTGTAATCTCCGTGTTAGGATTATGATTCTATATCATGTCATAGTCATCCAAATCTAGTTGATAGTTGATCAATGATATATAATCCAACCCAGGACCTAGTGTGGTGTGTTTATCCTGGTGTATTGAAATCCTTACCTTCTCGGTCTGTTTAACTCCCCGTGTTGGTCAGATCCTCAGTTTTTCGCCGCGTCGTCGAGCCACAGCCATCCGCGACGCCCAAGAAGACTGGCGGCTGCTTGGCGGCTTCTTTCCAGGATTCCTCAGCGGAGCAAACGCTGGAGCAAACGTTCGCCCTGATCTGCTTGGAAAACCATGGAAAACCTGGGATCTAGCTAGATCTAGCCTTAATCTCTTGTTACAAGGTGGGGAAAGTGATGACCTGATGACACAATCACCAACCAATCACCTGCCATCACATGTGCCATGGTCAAAAGATGGTATATGGTTACTCTTGTCATCCCACCATCATTGAGGATTCCCTATATAATGGGTATATAAATCCACTATTAATCAGTTATCCCAAATATAATTTCATTTAATAGGGATTTCATTATATCAGTTATTATCCACCAGAATTTTCATGGAATCCAAAAAAAAGGAATCCCTATTATATCATATATTTATGGATTCCCTATTGATGGCTATACAAATCCACTATTATCCCTATTATTTATTATATATATATGGTTTATTAATCCATTAATAGGTTGGGTTCCATTGAACGATTGATGCCACTGAATTCCCCACGTTCAGCGTCCGGGTGGTCCCTGAGAGACCTGACGGCCAGGGGTACCACAATGCCGTTGCCGCTCTCCTGGGATTTCGTTCGCGCTTCAACCGGACACAAAAAGATGTGACGTGTCACCAATAAAAATGGGATAATAACTGATTTCATGGATTATATATATAATATATTGTATATACATAGTTGATACTTGTCCAACATCCAATATCTCCACATATATATATATACATATCATATTAGGTTGATTACCATGGTGTTTCATGGTTTCATGGTTTGGTCACGGCGTCCTTCGCCTCAGCTGGTGGTTCTTCACCTTCAGCCTGAAGCGCAATGATGGCTTCGGCACTGCGCAGGGGGTCATGAAGGTTTTTTTTACCCACTGATGATCACTGATGTGACTCATCTATCTATAATATAATTTAATTTAATATAATATAATATATAGTATATAACATATAACATATAATATATAATATATAATATATAATATACAATATATTAATATATAATATATAATATATAATATATAATATATAATATATAATATATAATATATAATATACAATATATAATATATAATATATATAATATACAATATACAATATATTAATATATAATATAATATAATGTAATATAATATAATATAATACACTATTTTATATAGTTTTGAATATACATAATTATATATATAGTAATCTCTAATATTATCTCTCACTTTCAGATCTTCAGCTATGTTTCTTCAAAACATGATCGGCTGACCGCCTGGCATACGACGTCCAAAGGAAGAGAGATCCTCAGCAGAACAGCAGTGGTGGCTTGTGGATGAGGTGTCGAGTGTTCACCAAAAAAGCCATGGATATCAATAGATCTGGATAGTTACGTTACCCCTGCAATTTATAGTAACAATGATGATGACAATAGAATCAATAGATATACATATATATATATAATGTATCTCCATATAATAAGTCATTGACCTACATAGTTCGGTTACTTTGGGATAGTTTCCCCTTTCTCACCATCATTCCGGTCGCAGTGAGATCATTTTTCGGGTACCCAATGTTGATCCATAGCCAATTGGAGTGATGAAAAATTACTACAACATAATACAAAATAACTGATTCCAGTAGATTAAAACTACATCACAGAAATCACCTACTGTATCACATAAGTCGTTTCAGTAGCTAAGGTCATGACGCCACTCCGGTCCTGACCACTGCATGGATTTTTTCGCAAACAAATTTTGAACAGCACTGGGCTGTTAGGAATTTGGAAGCACTATTCCAGATTGATCCAGTGTTTGTCTCTACATGATTTAAGGATTTCGAATAGATCGGCGCCTCATCACTTCCAAAAGAGCCTGGCCACGGGTGAATCGATTTTCGCCTTCGCCTTGAGAAATCCATCAGTTTTGGGGGTTTTAGTCGAACATCTACCAGAAACCATAGGATCCATAGGTATTTGGCTGGTCTTTCACCCCCAGCTGCGGGATCCGGATTTCTCTAAACTTTCCCATCATCCAAGCCTGGGAAATCAAAAACAACAAGCCGTGCCTCGCGAAGCGCTGCCTTGATAGCACCATCCAGGGATAGGCCGTCACCCATCGGCATGCCAAGAACACCTGGAAGTTTGCTCCCACTGTTGGTATCTGAGTATCTGATGGGGCGTAGAAAACAATCTACGGCCATGTCGTTTTTTTCATGGAATTGGGCTATAGAAAGCAGTTCAACCCCCAATAGAATTCAATCCTCAACACCAAAAAAATTTGGCACATAGAGTTACCCTCTGGTAAACGTTTACATAACAATGGAAAATCACCATTTATAGTGAGTTTTCCCATGAAAAATGGTGGATCTTTCCATAGTTTTTTGTATGTTTACCAGAGGGTAACCTTCACCTAAAAGAGCACCTTAGTAGCACCTGGAAACAGGATTACCTCTGGAAAATCCATCAAAATCTCAGATGGAAATATTTCCGTACACCATATTTCCCTATAATTGTCCATGGATTTATGTATGGAATCTATTTCCTCTATCATTCTCCAATTTTTGTAGCACAATTCCACTTACGATTCCTAGAGGGCACCTCCAAGCAAAGCGGGTGCCAATTCTCCAGCGGCCATGATGTGCACGCCTCCCTGCCGAGGAAAAAAAACGCGATCGCGGGGTGGAAAACACCGGGAAAATGCTGGGAAGTTGGGAGAGATCATGGGAAAACCTCCAGTATCTCATGGAAAACGTGGACTCTTGGGTGATAAGTCCTGAACATGAGGAAAAAATCAGCCGCATACCTGGAAAATTAACTGCACTTTGCAATGGCGATCTGGCTATCTACAATAATTCGGAGTCCTCCTTTTTCTGTTTAGGGACGCCTTTTTTATCAGGTACCATCTCACCATCTTTTTGGATTGTAGTGCAATGACTGCTGCTTTACTAACTCCCCAGTATCAGTACCAGTTCAAAGACGAATCTTGTAGATTCAAAAATCACAAGTGCATATCATATAATATGACAATTGTCTACAATATACATACATATGTATATATATATATTATTCTATTATATATAACATGTATAACGCCATTCATCGGGTGCTTTTTCACGAACACCACACCGCACCACACCTTCTCGTACTGCGCCAGGCGCGACAAACCAATCAGCAGCTCCAATTTCTTCAGCAGCACCTCCTCCCGGCCGAAGTCGCCGCCACCCAGGACGATCAACAGCGGGGCAGGGGCTGCGGCCTCCCAGGGAAAAATCCAGTTGCATGGGAAGATCTAGATCCATTGATTGGTTTAAGGGATCTTTTTCTACAAGAAATCCCTCCTTTTTATGCGAAATTCCATGGTTTCCGGTTAAGATCTTCCCGGAAAACCAATCCAGTGAAGAGATCCCCGGCGAATATCATGAATGGATTTATGACCATCCCCCAATATGAGTGTATGATCCCACTCTTGACCGTGGCACAAATCGAATTGGTCTCAAAAATAATGAATCCCATCTTTAAAAAGTGGTTGGATTTTTTCCACCCATTATGTTTGGGATTGATTAGACACCATGATGGGATTGAATATTCCCATGACGTGGCATTGAACCCGTCTTAAGTAAGAAAAAAAAGGTCCCCAAGAACTGGGTTGATCTAGACCATCTTCTGAGTATGACACGAATAGTATCATGTAGTAATATCATGATCATACTGTATTTAGTATTGATTTGTATGTATATGTATATTATACTTGTTTAGGTGTGCATCATTTTTCGACATAGAGGGTCATATGAACCTCAACTTACAACCGACACCATCTCGACAAACACATGTTTTTGGCTCAACCAGTTCAGAGCTCACGAGTCAGTACAGTGAAGATACGACGCCATTAGAGG
Organism: Cladocopium goreaui; assembly: GCA_947184155.2. NCBI lineage: Eukaryota > Dinophyceae > Suessiales > Symbiodiniaceae > Cladocopium > Cladocopium goreaui. The sequence continues at coordinate 272,518 of CAMXCT020000156.1, read as the reverse complement.
CACGGCAATCTTCTGCATGGATTGGCTTGATTGAACTAATGCCAACGAATGTCCAAAGCAAATCCAGGAATTCTCACTGCAAGAAGGGACTTCCCACTTGTAGATCTTATAGTTTGAGTTAGAATCCCATCTATAGACCAAGCGCTTGTGCGGGGCACACACATGCACCTGTGACAAGAGGAAGAAGTATAATACAATATATGCAAGGACCTGTTGCCCTATGGATGTGGCGTTGTCTCTAAAGTCATTGCAGATTTTGAGCACAAATCTTTGAAGGTTCGAATCCTTCCAGGTCCGTTTTAGTTTTCTGTTTCTTTGCTTGGTCTCGCCTTGTTTTGGAATCCTTCCAGGTCTTTCGGCTTGTTTTCATCTCTTCCGTTAGCTGCTTTCGGAGTCCCCGCCTTTCCGTCGTCGTCCACCACAGACTGCTCCAATTCAGCACGAGCCGCCTCCTGCGAGGTCATCATCCACCAGTTTGACCGCCACCCTTGGTGAAATATGTGGGTGTCCAGCCTCCTCTGCCGCAGTGGCACGGATTGGGAGCTGCCTCGGAAGCAGTTTCCATGCTGAAACTCTCCACCCTGCAATCTTCGACAACAGGTTCACCATTCTTGGCACATGATTTTTTTAACAAACCTCCCATTTGTTTAACCTCCAGATTTCGTAGGGCCGAATTTCCCCCCAGTGGCCTGACACCGGTGGATCTCAGCTCCGGACAACGCGTCCAGGAAGGCGGCGAGTTCGACTTCGATGGATGGACCCACCACCCTTTGGGGCGCCTGGCTGGCAATAAATAAATGGTACACATCGGAAAGAATGACCCAAAAATTGAGGGATGCATCATGAATTAATATGAATTACATACTTACATAGTAATACAGAAGCACCAGCAATCCGGTTGACCCTGAGATCCTGGACTTCTGACCTTCCAAGCCCAGATTTTTCTCAATCCAGCCAGGAGCTCCCGAGGCCACAGACCAGTGCTGAGGGTCATGGACTGACAGCTCTGGCACAACGAATCCTGAACCTTGGATGATCAGTCCACTTAGGCTGCCCACCTCACATGGGTAAGGAATGGAACTGCTTCCTGCATAGATATCACATGACATCACCCAAAATTGGGGGGGAATTGCTCTTGGGATGTACCAACTCCCATGGCCCGTGGCAGTGCAAGTTGGGTCTTCCAAGGCCCCTACAGAAATCAACCTGCCGTCTATATATATATATTATTATATTATTATATACCTATTTATCTATTTATCTATTTATGTATTTATTTATGGTTTTATCTATTTATTTATGTATTTATTTATGATTTTGCCTGATGTTGCATCGTTTGTCCTATGAAACCATGGTGCTTTCTTTATGGCGTGTGAAACCATGGTGCTTTCCTTTGCCAAGTTCTCAGACCTGAGGATTTTGCCAGGCTTTCGGGCTGAATATCTCTGAAAACCCTGGCCTCATCGCACGAGGATCCACTGGATTGGGAACGTCTGGCGCTGGGAATTCCCAGCTTTGTCTCAAACTCACCAGACCCAGCAGAAGATATCTGAAGTTGGGGAGTCTTCTTATTTGAGCATTGCTAAAAAAACCATCTTGTACTGCGTATCGGTCCATTTCATACTCGGCTCTTTTAGCCATATCCCAGACAAGGTTCAAGCAATGGGATACAATCTCGACTGCTTCGAGATGGCTATGGATCAAAAACCCCTTCCCTGCTCGTAGCATCCAAATCTTCATCCCCCCAAAACACGGAGGATCCCGAGGATCCCAAGTTTTGACCCTGTTTTGATCCATACCAGATGATTCTATTGTTTTTTTTGTGGGATGTTCACCAAGGGTGCGAGAATTTACAACATGTTGTGCCATATGCGTTCGTCTGCAAATAGGCTATGTATGGCTATGTACCCTAAAGATCCAATGGTTTTCAGTACCCTCTGGTGAACTAACATAGCAATGGAAAATCACCATTTTTAATGGGAAAATCCATTATTTCTATGGCCATTTTCCATTGCTATGTTAGTTCACCAGAGGGTATCACTCTTGTCCTCAGTATCGGCTGTCATCCTGAGTCCCCTGAGTGCCCAGACCGCCCAACCTTCGCGGCTGGCCCACGGCAATCGATGAAGTGCCACCTGGCCGGTTCAGCCAAGATATCGCACGTTAGTCAACTAAAATGGTAGATCTTAAGTATCCATCATAAGAATTGAATATCCTGAAATGATGATCCAGCAAAATCGGAGAATCTTCATCAATGATGGGATGTTCATGGGTCAACAAACCAATCCGACCAATCTATTGATAGGGTAAAGCCATTGATAAACTATACTTGAATTCATCATTTGGGGGATTCATGAAAACACCACGCTCCGCTGGATTTGTTCGGGGTACCACATTGCAGCATCACCACATGGGGACCTCTAACTTCTAGGCTGAGGCTATCTGACCCACAAGATGAGCCAGGGTTCATATCTGCTAGTGGTGAATCTTCTCCAGGACAACTTGAAATTGTTTCTATCTGAGTTACGGAAAACTACGACATGTGAGGGGTCACAAATTTGCCGACCTCATTGTCCAGCGGTTTGACCAGCAACCCCAAGCCAGCTGCGCCTCCATCTCAGTTTCTCCTGTTTGCCTTGACTTGTCAAGTGACAGACTTTGTCTGCTGCACCACCAACAACACAACTTGCAAAACAAGGCTTCCCGGAAGTCTCCTGGAAATCCATGGCTTCCTGTAGATGTTCACTTAAACCATTGGGTGCTTTGCAAGTGGCTGTGCCGACTGTGACATGCTGGCAGCTCGCAACCGCCAGGCGCCGCACCCTTCCACCGGTGGTGGTGAAAACCAAGTCCTTCGCACGCCCGTCTCCTGCGAGTGGGCAGGATGCAGCCAGACAGAAGCTACTGCGGTGGAGCTAGTATCAATTTCTACACGGGAGATATCAAGGATACTACCATCAAAGTACTAACATAATTTAACCATCAAAGTATCAATTCATACTTAACCATCAAAATACCATCTTATCATCCATGATGGTTCAGAGTAGTTCAGAGACATCAAAGATGCCCACAGGTATAGTACCAGCATCTGTCAGGGAGATTGCATGGGGGGCGTTCCTCGGCCACGGCGGACATGTTCTCCAGCAAGAAAACCTTTCCTTCGACATCTTCATTGCGCACCTGCAGAGCCCGTATCCACCAGCGAATGTCCAATGGTGACCCCCTATTATCCACATCATCCATCAGCTCAACCTCCAAAACCATTCTGTCCTCTGGCAGTCCCCCGCTTTTGTCAAAACAGTCAACAAATCTCCCTGACGCCCAAAGAACCAGCACCTTCTGTGCGAATTCCGCGTTGGAGCCCAGCAACACTTCGTGAGGAACAAACCTCGGAAGAAGTGTGTCACATCCCAAAATCGGTGTATTCCAAGACCCATGGCTGATCATCAGGTTCCCCATTAACATGACAATGTTGAGACAAACCCATCTTGACAATTTTAACTCTCGCTCGGAACCTTTTGGCCCAGAGATACAAGCTCCACAGTTCTACTTACATTATAAACTTTGAATTCATTTCCGGTTGGCAGCAAACATGCTCATCAAGTGAGCATCACCTTTCCCCAAAACAGATCAAAAAGAATACATTCACACTCACCATGACTCAACCAGATCAACCAAATACATCCATGTTATCCATCTTTTCTCCATTTTTATCCAAGAAATGCCAAGCCCAGCCACAGCGCCCCTGAGCTTCCCCGGCTCACAGCTGGTGGCGGCCGATCCCACGACCTCCCGCAGGATCTCCATGATGGGCTCCACCGTGGCCAGGCCGGCCATGCGCAGCTGCACCTCTTGCAGCTCGGTCACCTCGGCCTCCGGGTCTTCTTTGGGCCTGGGCCGGTTGCAGGGGTGCAAATCTTGGATGGAACGTCCCACATTTGGCATATGTTTATAATTTATATGTATAATATATATATAATATATAATATATATATATATTATATATATTATATATATATTATATATATGTGTGTGTGTGTGTCACCAACCAGCTAAGATACAGCCAACTAAGTAAGAAATCCAGCTGGCAAACCATCCAAATTGGCTTATGCTAGTTGATCCAAATGGCTCAAATGACCCTCTTTGATGTGGGCTTATCATCACAAATGCTTGGCAATCATGGCCCCACATCATCCCATGAAACCACTCAGATGCCCAAGGCTTCCCGACTTGTCCGGCTTTGGCTCGCCCAGGTGTACCGTCACCAGCACCGCCAGGGGCACGGATTCCAGCACCGACACCACACCTGTCGAGGCGCGGACACCGTGGTGACACCGGGGCGGATCAATGTGGGACCAAATGGGTGGTTCATCATGACTATAGCGACAACCATGGTATCATGGTTAACTGAATGCTTAACCAGGATCAAGGATGAAGAAAGGTTATATCATTGACAAAGTATGATTTTGGTTAACGATGAAGAATGGGTGATGAAATTCCCAGTTAAGAATAGGCATGGGCAGAGGACCAACATACTTCCAGACTAGTTCCACCAACTGAAACTGGTCTCCGCGCAGCCTATGAACGAAAAAAAACATGAGGGAAGCAGGTAGCATCTTTGACATCTTCCCACCTCGCAGCCGTTGCTTCAGCAGTTCCAAGTCGCTACCCTGCAGAATCAGCGAAGGACGCTCCTGGTGTCAGCTGGTTGGGGTCATAGTCATGAGGATATGATTCCAAAATATTCGAAAATCCATGGGAAACACTGTTTCAAACAATAATAAACATGTAAGAAGGACCATTTGGACCATTTGGATAATTGATGCCATGGATCCCATGGATATGTCCATTATATCCCATGGATCATTGACATCGGACCATGGTTATGGACCATTTGGACCATTTCATGCGCAGCCTCGCCATCTGAAGCCAGCGGCGGCACCATGAACCTTCCAGGATCGCGCAACCCATGGGATATCCGCCATGGAATCCATAGAGAAAATGGATTTGGACACCCCATGGAACCCCCAAAAACTGGATTTGGATGATTTGGATGATTTGGAAGGGGGAAGATCCTTTTGGGGAATGCAATTTGTTCATGTTCCACCTGAAATTTCGACAAATATGAGAAGCAGTCCCATCAATCCCACGTGGCTCACCCCATGTCCAGTTCGTACAGGACAACCTCGGGCTGCAGGGTGAAGAAGGGATGTCATTGACAAAATCGGGCCCTTCAGCTCCACTGCCAGCCCAGGCCCCCGTGCATTACTGGCCATTTCGATGGCCTCCGAAGACAGGCGACCCAGGTGTGGCCTCAGCGCGAAGCTACCCAGCTTCTGAAGCCAATTACTTGGAAAAATCAGGGGAGAAATCAGCTTAATTTGGGATTGCTTGTCAGAAATGTTTCAGGGTGATACCTCAAGAAACACATTGTGGACAAGTAATTGTCGAAGTGCCAGAGAGTTGTTGTATCTGTTTGGACATTTATCCCAAAAAGAATTGCGCTTATTGCACGTTACTTCGATATTCAAATATATAAAGGTATCAGTTCACTAATTTATTAGCAAATTGAATAAATAAACAAATAAAGTAAATAGATAGATGAGATAATAGATGGATAGATAAATAGATATCTCAGCATCCTTAGGCATGGCCACCCAAGTTGGCATCTCATTTGTTGGGCGCCCCACCTGAGCCGATCTCCCAACGAAAAGGTGCCAGCGCGGGTCATGCGGGTGGTCAGACTGGCCTCCTTGGCCACAGCCTGGGAACAGGCACGATGATTGTGGCCTAAATCCAACTGGTCTAAAAACGGATGATTTGGCTCAAAATCCACTGGGCAAAAAAGAATTGAAGGTCTGACAAGAGTTGTTCTGGTTAGACGGTCCAATAATTCCAATGAACATGGGCACTGCCAAATTCTGAGGCAAGGGCACCAAACCTGCCACAGGCCGGGCCAAACCTTGGAGTTGTGGATGAAGACGGGGAAGTTGGAGTCCAGGGTGGAGGCTTCAAGGCTGGAAGATTTCAGGAAATAAATTCCATGGATTTTCTGCGTACCGTAGTACCAACTGGTCATAGCGGGGGGATCAGTCTGCCATCTTTGCTTCGCAAGCGGCTTGTTCTTTGCGAAGCCGCGGCAGAAGATGTCACGAACTTCAGCCTGCCGTTTCTCCACATGTTGATGGTGAAAAAAGCTCTGGACATCTCTGGACCCTTCACAGACCCACAGTTTTTTTCAAATGATGTTTGTCGTTCTGATTTTCACTACAGTAACTAAGTTGAACGGCACCCAATTGTGACCGTACCATACTCAAATCATCTCACACTGCAGGTCATCCAGACCTCCTTCTCCTCCGGCGCCAGCTTTGACTTTCTTTCCTGCCGCTGCTGCACTGTCTCAAGGCCACGAGAAAAAAAAACAGCACATGATATGGCCATGGGCCCATGGGCCCATGGGTCACAAATTGGCATTTTCTTGGTGGCAAACTCTCTCATTTTTGGCCACTCAATGTTCACAAACTATAACCCACAGCCCAAACAGGTGCGGTGTACCCCCATTTCAACCGTGCTTCGATGATCTCCGGCCTCCAGCTTGAGGTTGTACTGCTCCAGTTCTCCGGGAGAAGCATCATCCTGTACGACCGCCAAGGAGGGGTACATCCCCCAAGAAGTGGATGGGTAGCCGACCATGAATTCACATGTTCTCCCACAAATTCCCATGATATCCCCATTTTGTTGCTCAAAACCCCTGCATTCTTCATTCTTCAGGGTTCCCAACACTGCAAATGATCCAGGGTTCCCGAAAATGGCGAGATAAAGAATCATCAAGTGGTCAATTACCCCATGTGTTCATGGTACCATCTGGTTATTTAACACTTCGCCATTGAAAGATCCACCATGCTATTAAGAACGGTAACCCGAATCTATTTCGATTAGGGCCATCGAAAAACCATGGCTATGTTAGTCATAACCAGAGGGTATATTACCCATTAATATCCCATTGACTCACTATAAAATCCCATGAATTTCCCATTAATATCCCATAAAAATATCCCATTTATAGATGGTTTACCTGTTAGTCATAACCACAGGGTATATTACCCCCTTGTTTTCCCCCGTTTTTCGTGGCCGTTTCCCCACACGTTGGATCACCCCAAAAGGCCTCAGGTGGTGCCAGGAAGGGCACTGGCTCCAGGCCGTTGCGCTGCCGCGTGGCGGCCCATTTGCTGGGCACCGTCAGGGCGATCTCCATGACCGTCCTATGGGGCGATTCAATGATTCAAGCGGATGATATTCTTAGTAGTCTTAGCTGTGGTTAATGATGGTGGATTCATGAATGACTATGGTTAATGATTAATGATCAAGGATGGATCTTGGCTGTATGGCTTAAAAGTTCTCCTCTATCCTGGATGGCAAAATCCAGGATTTCTACAAGTAGATGATTATCTATGATGTTCCACGAGTTAGCAGCTCCAGTTGCTGGAAACATGACTTCAATCATCCATGGGAATCGACTCCCGCACTTTCGATACTTTCGATGGGCTCCAGTTTTGATCAGTCAGGTGGCAGTGTGTCAAAACCCTGGTACCCCTGGTGAACATCAAAATAGCTGGTAAATGGATGTTCATTCCCCTAAAAATGGTATTAATAGGTTTTGACTCACCCCCAGGTGATGACATCAACTCACCCAGCCATCCGCAAGTTCCATCTGAGGCTACGGACTCGTAGGCCATCCACCACACCGGTGAACGCTCCAATGGGCACTGCCTGTGGCAATGGACCAGGCACAATGACACAAATCATGAAATCGTGCGTAGCTATGTGTTTCATAGGATAGAGATGTATCAATACCTATAACTACATTTTTTGGGGGATGAACATCCATTTACCAGCTATTTTAGGGTTCACTAGGGGTACAAGGGTTTTGACTTATACCCATATCTGTGTATATATTACTATGTATAGTGACTTACAATGCATGTACTGTGAAAAAAAAACGCATCTAAAATCCGTCCCATCAACATCCAAAAAACTCCAGGTTTCCAGGTTAGACCTCAGTTTCCCCCCCTGAAGTTGGACAAGTGAAGTCACCAAGTCCACATAGTCCACGAACTCCGGCCTAGCAGTTCGACCAGCGCGTTCAAGCTGCCGCATGACCTCGAACTTCTCCGCTGGTTTTTCAGCCTCGGGAGATCCGACTGCAAAAGATCACCAAAAATTGTTTGCACATGAGCTGCCAAGTAAAAAAAAACAACATATTACCTGTTGTTGGCAATGCACCAACCTGGTTTACACCAGTCTTAGTCATGTCGCCACTGCTGTTGATCGTAAATCCCTTTTCGGTTGGTCAAATTCACCATGGCAACGGGATATAATTACTTCACGTGAAACAAGCATCCAAGTTGTTGTTTCTCATGATTAGTTCCGGTCAAGCAAATCACCATTTTGATTCATTAAGATCTCATAAGATCTCCATCTCTCTCTCTCTCTCTCTCTAGTTACTAGTTGTAGGTACTAGGTACAATCACGGCGGTACTCAAAACGAGAATCCATTTCAATCTCCATGATCACGATTGTTTAGATTGGTAAGTATGTATCATGTTTAATTGTGTTTCAAAATAAACATCAAAAGATACACATATACACCACCATTCAAAAATGTTGGTATGCCGTCTTTCAGCTAGATATCTTGATTAGTTACCCATATCTTGTTTGATATGAACTCTTAAAAGTATTCTGGTCTATTAGTTAATCTCACCATCTCTTACGGGTTCCCAGGTTCCTCCATCCTCACCCCACTGGGAGGCCCCAACGCCAGGCTCCGTGCCCGGCAACTGATCGAGCTGTTGCCGCATCCTGCGGCATTTTACCCCCAAGATCCATACGGTTGATCATTATCATTGCCTAACATGGGTCATGACTGATGTCCCCATGGGTCACATCACCCAACCATGAATGGTATATGGTCAACCAAATGGCTACTTACTATAAGGTGATGTCCTTTATATACCCAAAATGGGATAGTTACCAACCCCTGCCTAAGGTTGATCATCATCCAACGGTTGATCCCCTGGCTTGTCAAAATCCAATTGTTGATCATAGTTTTTCATTACGAAAATGATGATATTGGCGGAGATGTTTGCCTAAATTTGAGACACAACACTGTGAATTCGGTCAGGGAAAGTTAGATCAAAGCTACAAACATGGGAGGTGAAGCAAGGAAAATGGAGGTCTATAAACCACAATAAACCAGAAAAATTGGGATCTGATTGAAAAAGAGGTCGCGTTTTCAGCAAAACAGCAGCTTGTTTTGTCACTGAAAAATCACCACACTGACGGTAAAATTCCACGAGTAGCCCTTCTGTTCACATCAAACTAGCTGGGTTAATAGCTGGATGTGAATACCCTCTGGTGAACTAACATAGCAATGGAAAATCACCATTTTTAATGGGAAAATCCACTATAAATGGGCCATTTTCAATTGCTATGTTAGTTCACCAGAGGGTAACCCACTCAAAATGGTATTTTCATAGGTATTGATCCATAGCCATTTTGGGAGATATACCACCGTGTCTTCTCTGGGGCCTGCTGATGGACGGCACACCCAGGGACTCCAAAGGCGGCAAGGGCTCCGCGGCGGAGGGGGGCTCCACCTGCTAGGATTTCCCGCTCATGGAATGTGACATTTGAGATACTGTGGATGGTTGCGAAATCCTGCACCAGTTGATATATGGTTTATCCCATTATTACTAGGGTTTCAACCATCCAAGGTGGTGCAGGATTTCTTCCATCCACAGTATTAATGGATTTTGGTAACCCATGGGGATTATAAGCCCTTCATATTATGGATTGTGGCAATTCCCAATATTTTAGTTAGAATCACCCCCGAACGAATCATCAGCCAACCGGATTTTGAACACTGCTCACTTGTTAACTGGGAATTCGATGGTTGATTGGTTTGAATCCAGAGATTCAATACCCCTGTTGGTTGGTGATTAGATTGTACTACCCAAAATGTTGGGATTATCCTAATCCATTAACGGGGAATCCCTATCAATCAAGTCGGTTGGTATACCTTTCATTATCATGTACCTACTGATTGTGAAAAATGGGAGACCCCTTTATTAATCAACCAACCAATGGGAAAAGGACATTGGTTGACATAATCCAATAATGTGATGTAACCGGTCTAATCCCATCAAATTGCACTATAAAAATGATTCCATCAATTTACTACTAATCATCATCCATTATCCCACTATCTCCAGCACTAACAGTATCTCACTATCACCATGAACAATATTATACTATACCCCATGTTTGATGTGGGTAAAACAATAATAAACCATCCCCCAAATCACCATTTTTATAGGTGGTATAAACCATCCCCAAATGCATTGTTTTACCCACATTATTGGCTTCACAACATTACCATCATGACCTTTCCCCCAAAAAAACACCGGCCTTGGGCTTGGGCGCGTGACCACGTCCCGGTCGCGGCACGAAAGTGGGAATCTTGGCGCCTGGATGCTTAGCAGGGAATGGATGGCAATGGGGGTTGCTGGGATGATTATTACTAGTGATTATGGATCATTCCCGAAAATTCCCTGCTAAACACCAGTAAGAAAAACATAGATATGATATGATGGATGTGTATCTCTGGGTGATGTATGTGAATTATGTAAATTGTTGGGCGTTCCTAAATATGTGTTTGCTTTGCAGCATTTGTACAGAACAGCATTTTTCCTCTGAAACGGATTGCCTACTTGGGGACCCTCCTTATACCTTAGCCTCCAACCATCGATCAGCTCAATGTCAGCAAAATCGATTTGGAGCTGTACCCGTTGAAGCCTTCCAACCCGGCCTTCATCTGTTTGTTTTCGCGCTGGCACCATGCTCTCAACCTTTTGCCAAAGGTGACACCATGGACCCGCTCTAGGGGACCTTGAGAATCCAAGGAAGAAAATGGATATTTGGGTCAAGGGATCACTCACCATTTTGAGTGGTTCGAATCCCAAGTCTTCGCTTGGTGAAATCCACTGTCTGGTCGCTTCAAATCATTCCTGGCGGTTCAATCCCAATTCTGTCGATCAATGTCCATGGTTTTGTTTGTTTGTTATTGCCAAACTTCAGCTCACTAACCCCCATGTTTCCCCTTCTTTTTCCCAACTTTCCCCTTTGTTTTACCATTTTTCCAAATGTTTTCCCCACTTTGCCCATGTTTTCCCATGTCTACCCCCTCCATCCCCCCGGTTTCTCATCGGAACCTGCTCTCTTAAGGCGCTCAGCGTGTCCCAGGTCTGAGGCCTCGATCCATTTGCAAAAATAAAGCCGGTAATCAAACGCTACCATTGGGAAATCCCCCTTACCCTCTGGTAATTTAACATAGCTATTGAAAATGGCCCATTTATAGTTGATTTACCCATTAAAAATTGTGATGTGCCATAGCTATGTTAGCTTAGCAAAAACTAAATGGAGGTTCCAATGGGAAAATTCATCTATGAATGGAGGATTCTCCAGCAAGCATGGTTGATTACCAATATCACCAGCAAAAATGAAAACTGACCAACATCATCCGAAAACTACTGGATGTGTCTGAAAATGTGGGATTCACATGGATTTAACCCCCAAATGATCTGCAATCTTTAATAGGGAAAGTGATGGTCACCCCGTTGATTTAGGGGGTACCCTCTGGTTATTTCGCATCGCCATGGAAGCCTAACCGACAGAAATCGATGATTTATCATGATTTTGATACTTTACCTATTCAGAATGGTAATTTTGTCCATAGATTTTCCCTTGAAAACCTTGAAATATCCAGTTTATTTAGGGGGTACTACCCCATTTTTTCAGCCTTGGGCATGGCCCACATCTCTCGATCTCCTTGAGCTTCCCCCACGACCAGAAGAGGCCGTCCGCTGCGTTGACCTCTTCGAAGAGACGTTCCTGGGGGTCTGGCTATGGTGACCCAAAAAATCCGGCGATGCTGCTGTTTGTGTGGTAGTTTGCAGCCTAGCTTTAGCATGCCCTCCCGCCGAACTTATCCCAAAATCCTTCAGTTCCGCTGTGTTTTGCCGTTTTTGGGGGTCAAAAAAAGACGATAAAATTACAAGATGCTTTTTGGAGGCCATGTTGGGCACTTTTTGCTGTTTTTTCGGTGCGTGCCAAGAGCCAAAACACAGTGTTTTTGTGCCTTTGGCATGGAAAAAGTACTTCTTGCAACATGGTGAAAACTGCGTAAATACAAATGTTTTTGCTGGGCACTGGCCAAAAAACACTGTAACTACCATGATGTTTGCTACCAGAGGCAAAAAAAAGCAAGGTAAATACCGTGGTTTTGGGTTTCCGCGGCGCAAAGAACATCGGTATTTACGTGTCACAAAAATGTGAAAACACAACCTATTTGACGATTGTCGGCCACTACGAGACTGAGAAAAAAACTGCAGGAGTGACGACGACGACGACGACGACAACAACGACGACGACGACGACGACGACGACAACAACAACAACAACAACAAGAAGAAGAAGAAGAAGAAGCACAAAAATGCGACAAAAAAATGTGTGGTAAGATGGTTACAAGCTGCGGTATGAAAAGAACATCACACTGTGCTCTGCACCTGCGCACACGCGCAGAGCACATGAACAACACCAACGCTCACACTACTATACATAACCCTTATGGCATCGCCGGTGTGCAAAGCTCTACAATATGAGGTCAGCCTACCCGAAAAATGTGAAATGCTGGATGTTTAGCAACCAAAATTGGTATAAAACTCATTGAAACTTAGAAATTGAGGATGTGGTGTGGACATGGCCAATGAAAATGGGTGAAATCCACAGCAAATCTGGGCTTGGAGTACCCGTATCGTTGCACTCCCCCAGGTTATGGGGAAGCAGCAAGCAGCTCCTGCACTGCTGGCTCGCTCAAAGGTGGAAGAGGAGGCGGTTGAAGCCGGACCTCAGGAACCAGCGGCCTTATTGGGTCTTCAGTACTGATATATCTTATATACACTTCACATGGAAAGCCATGGGAGAATTGGATTGGATGAGATGATGTTCCGCCCCACCAGGGTGGAAATGCGCCCAAGGGCGCCCCACGGCTTCCACAATGTCTTCAGCAAGTTCGGAGGCGAGGCTGATGGTCTCAGTGGGATCAGACATGGTTCCCAATGGGGCACAAGCTTTTGATACATGGCGTACGTGGAGTTCTACGAGAATGGGGTATGTATACATATTATATATATATTATATGTGTATATATATATACACAATATATATATACATACATACATACATACATACAATATATATATAATAGTATATATACACAGTATATATATAATATATCCCCAATATTAATGGGGAAAGTGGTGATGAACCACTGGATTTGTGTACTCCATGTTGTAAAGCGAAGAACATGTAGGCATAGTAAGTACAGTCAACACATCAACGCGGTGGACCCCAATCATCGTACCACTCAAATCGGCAGCCCATCTGTGTTTTAACGAGCATTAGGCGCTCTCCAATGTTGGAGATGCCTCTTCCCCAGGTTTCACAAAGCAGTGTCCAAAGCCTGTTGCGGATACCGGTTGTCTATTGTTTCTCTTGGTTGATTCCATTGAGACAGTAGGACAAGGTTCAAACCAATGTTCACACCTGATACAGTACACCAACATGTACTTTTCAGAAACCCACTGCACTTCAGGTTCTGGATGACTGAGGCGTGCCTGCTCCTTCTTGATGAATTCCTGCAGTGCGGATCTCCTCTCCCAGTGAAGATCCTCAGAGAACCGCCGAACATCACCCGGGAATTATCTCCACGATTCATCAAGCCCCATACTATCTGTTGACAGGAATAATCCCTACATATCATGTACATGTGTATATACATATATATATATACACATTATATCATTATATCTATATACATTGTAATAAATAGACATTATATAAATATACATTAAATACATTATATATATATTATATATATAGACTCGTATCCTACTTCACAGATCATCTTGCCCCAGGCAATATGCCAAAGTATTCCCTGCTCAAGGAGCCGACACCCAGAGTTGCGGAGGCATTCATCGCCAGTTGAGTGATGGGTTCCTCCCAGGCATCACTTGGAAAATGGGGACTTTGTGCCGGTCGAAATCATCATGGCATCTATAAAAATAAGCCATGTTCCACAGTTATGTTGAATAACCAGAGGGTACTGCAACTTGAAACTTTGATGAGCCAAAAAGGGGAACTTAAATGCATAGACAGCCGGAAAACACTTGAGATCTGGCAGCAACATGCAGCAAGCCACGGGTGTTTTCAACAAATTGGGACCTCTGGAAGCAGACGGAAGTGCCTGGCCTTGAGCTCAGGGTAGGTCTTCAAGCACCTGATCAAGACACCAACATCTTTCCATTTATAATCGCCAAAAAAGATGGCAAAGTGAATCTTCACTACTTTGATGGGGATTTACTGTTCTTTCTTTTTGGGGATGATTATATGGTCTAGGTTATCATTCAGTTCGTCACATGGATGCGGTTCACTCTCACATGTTTTAACGTGGGCATTGCCCAGCCAACAAAGTATCTCTCTCAACACAAATCCCTTCCGGTAATCAAACATGGCAATGAAAAACATCTATAAACCAGGGATGGTCCCTTGCCATGTTTGATTATCTGAGGGTAATCATGGTTTCTTGAGGATTCTGAAGAAAAGTGGAGACGTTGGCTCAAACTTTCCTCCACTGAGGACAGCACCAAGATGATGTGAAGGTCCCCGGTTTGTCCGCGGTGAAGGAAAACATGGTCTGCACCTGAGAGCTGCACCATGGCTGTTTCTTCCACAACATTCACCAACAAAAAAATTGGTGACATCACCATGATGGTCACCCGTCTGGGCCACCCAAACAACTTCACCCGGAAGGATGCGCCTCGGTCGTCAAAATGGATTAGATAGCCCCAACTTTGGTGAATTCTCAATGACTTTTTCGTGGGAGAATATGATGCGACTCCGATTCAGATCCACTCACATGTCTCCAAAGATGCTGCCCCCCATGAAAAGAAATCTTCTGAAATATTGAAATATCCCTTTGCCACCTTTCCTCAAAATATGCCTTGGGAAACTGTTGGGCCTGTTGGGGTCCTGAAAAATCCCATTTTGCCATGAACAACGCAGAGTTTCTGCCAAAAAAATCCCTCCGGATCTGCAGGGGTTGGAAACTGGGTTCCCTTGGCCCCGAGGTTTGATGACAGGTGAAGTACGGAGTACCATCTTGCGGTAGGATTGACTCCTGCACCACTTCTGTCCATCTTGAGAAAATGCCATGGATTTTTGAAGGGAGCCACTTGGATTTCAAAGAAGGACCAATGGTTCAGTTCGAAACATCAGTTTTGCTGCGATTGGTGTCAGATCCTCATGATGGTTGACTTTGTGCACAGGCAATGCTTAAAAAGAATCTCAGGGAGATATTTTTCTTGAGATGCTGTTTTGTTTTGGTTCCATCTGCAGTTTTGTCGGTAGAACTCACACTTTGTGTTGTTTACATCCCTGTGTTCCTGCGGTCAATATGTCAAAGGATCAATGCCTCTTGTTGTTGGCTGCACTCCTTACATTTCACATGGAATCTAAAAATGGCTATGTCCAAAAGGAACATCCTCTTCTGGGCCCAATTTGTTCGACGCGGACAGCCTGAAAGCTCTGCTCCGGCAAGTTCTGCACCCACTCAAACCTCAAGCGCAGCCACGCACCGGTGGGGGCATTCTTCAATGGAGGTATCAAATATCTATACATATTAACACCCAGAAAGATAGAAAAGTAACTTCTACTCTTTTGAGTAGGATTTAAGTGGTCTATCTTTTCAGGTGTTGCTGTATCCAAAAGTCAGCCCAAAAATGTATGCTCGGATGTCATATCAAGAATCCGGTAGCGTTTGCTACCTTTCCCCCCGTCACACATTCTTGTCGACTCATCTTTCTCGAGACTATATTGGGTGTGTCTGAAAGTAGGATACCCGTTCGAAGAATCCCCCGGTTGATCAGCATCTTTCCCGTTTGAAGAGTACCCCAGTTTTCTGTACTTTACACAGCCATACACAGGCCCAAATTGTGGGCTGGCTATATCGTTATCCCATCAAAACCCTCCACTACATCCCAAAAAAATATCACCATGTCCAACAATATCCACTTGACTATATCCATTTATCATTTATATCCATTATCATAAGAAATTGAGATCCAAGAGATCCATTAACAATTGAAAAAAAGTGGCTGGTCATATCTCGGTATCCATCCGCCTGGTCATTTTTGATCATGGCCCAGTGGCTGCACGACTGCTGTGCCGGTGTTCCGGAGCCGAAGCGTCTGTGCAGATTGCCTTCGCAGCCATGGGAAAAAAAACATCCATCTGTTTATGGTTTATACCACCCAAAAAAGGTTGGTAACTTCGGAATCGTTTATTCTTGCTTCAACAACAGTGAATGTGGAAAATCCCTGATAATGGTCGATGAATTGGGATTCCCAGGTCATATCTTCGACAACTGCCAGTATCAAAGGTCTTTCTCTCTATATGGGGCCTCTTCACATCAGCTTGAAAGTGAAGCTTCGCTGGACTTACCTGCCACAAGGCAGCAAACCTTGACGAAGTCCGCATCAAAGATCAGAGAATTACCCTCTGGTAATTTAACGTAGCTATTGAAAATTGCCATTTATAGTGGATTTTCCCATCAAAAATGGTGATTTTCCATAGTTATGCTAAATTACCAGAGGGTAACCATCATAGAAAATGTGAAAAAGGAAGTTTGAAAGACCAACTTTTGTATACTTTTGTGCTGAATTTCTCTGCGTCACCCATTTGGCCCCATCCAAAATCTCTGTCAGAAACCTCCGCATGAGGACCTTCTGTCGGCACCTCGGCTCCCAGCGACCAGCACGGTGTTTCTCACCATTTCCAGACACCCATGGGACACCCATACAGCTATTTTGAAGTGGCAGTTGTTTATGCCTGTTAACCACCCAAACCTCTAAGACTCTAAGAGAAGTGAGATTTTTGGATTCGTTTCAAAGTTTACACATTGTCTCTGGATCAGTCAATCTATCTAGATCATATGGAAGTTCAGAGTAATTGCTGCAGTGCCCTGACAGTTTTTGCATGTTTTTGCCATAGTTGAGAAACTGACCATGCCAGCACCTGCCAATTCATCCTGCCAATGTCTTGCAAATCTGGTCTGCTACATGGCCAGCATTCTGATTTCCAGCAACTTTCGATTCGGCACGGTCCCATGTAGGACCCCGAAGCGTGGGAACCAGCCAGACTTTTTTAGACCCCAAAGCTCACAGGTTTCCCAACCAATTTTTTTCTCAACTGAACCCTGATGCCATACATATGCCATACATTTTGAGTGCCAACGGATGGTTGCCGCTCCTGCTCGAATTGCCACGCTGGCTCCGCCATGCCGCCCTCTTCTGTGAGTGCTGCCATCAGTTCTTCTTCTGGTCTCCCGCTTCCTGGCGGATCTAAACTTCAACCGCATCCTCAGCATTTCCGGGTCTCCATCCAACCCAGTTCACCCCAATGCTGGGTGAAATTTATGACATGATCCAAATTCGATGGCCGAAAACATGGTCCAAAAACGATAAAT
Organism: Cladocopium goreaui; assembly: GCA_947184155.2. NCBI lineage: Eukaryota > Dinophyceae > Suessiales > Symbiodiniaceae > Cladocopium > Cladocopium goreaui. Next base: position 254,877 of record CAMXCT020000156.1, on the reverse strand, counting down.
CGGCTCAGTCATCCACCACCGGCCTGGCTCGGCCGCTGCGGAGGGGTGCAAACTCTTCACTTCGGGCTCCAAAATCTCGTCGTACTCCAACAACCCTGGAGCCATCTCCTTATCCACTGCGCGACAGAGAAGCTGCAAGCCACCATCTGGGAATGGTGAAATGCTGAAGTTGATTCCCCTTTTCGGGGGACACCTAAATGATTGAAAGGTTGCAACATCAAGGAAGCTTGAAAAATCCATGATTCTCACACAGATATGGAGATCACTGAAGAAAAACTCCTCCCATTTTACACTGTACACTACTTGGCAAGCAATATATATATATATATGCTGTTGAGCTACCTTTTCAGTACCAAGAAAAGTGAACTCAAACTTGGCGACCTTGGGACTGTGACTGTGCCCAAAACCAAAGAGGGGGAGCAACCAATATGGTTTTCGGGCTTCCAAACACGCCATGAACCAGAAATTTGCTTGCAGGTCCAAACAATTTTTGCATATCTTGCAACGCAATGGCTGCTGCTTCTCCTTCATTCGTCCTCCGTACTTCCGAATCCGAGTCAACAAGTACCTCATTCGCTGACGTCGCTGAGCGCAAGAGCAGTAGCTTCTTTGGAAAAGCCCTAGGTTTTTAGATTTTTTTTCGAACCACTAAATCCCATCATCATCATCATCATCATCATCATCATCATCATCATCCCATTCATATCAGTTACCATCCAGTAGTACTATCCAATGGGACCATCCCATCGCGCACTCATCGTCCCTCCAGGAACGGGGTCTTCTTCGACCAGAGGCTTCGGCTGCATGCCTGGATCCGAACAGCCAAACATGGCTGGCTCCTCGAACTCAATGGAGGTTTATAGCTGGGAAAATCCAACTAAATACTATAAATAATGGATTTCCACTTGCCAAACATCTACACTTCTACGAAAATTGGGGACATTGATTGATCTTGCTGAAATGCTGGAAATGTAAGCTACAACTCTTGATCTATCTTCATCCAATAGACATCATCCAGGTGAAATTCGGTTCAGCTGGGACCACATGCCGCGCAGTGGTCAGGTCCACCATCAGGGGTTTCCTGGCAGCTTCTGGGAGTCAAAACCTCCAAGGTTGACGAGTTTGGATGATGTTCATCACCATGACATGTTGGACAAATTTGGATCATTCCCCCAGATGGACTTAGATCTTTGGCCTTGCTTGAAGAGTTGGACCGTTTGTGAAGAATGAAAGGCTCCATTGCAATCATGAGCCCCTTCTATCCAAACCCCGTTACAACCATACCCCCAATCATTCCCCATCTATATCCACTCGCTGCCCATCCAATCACATTCATCGCACCTTATGATCTCATGGACATAATTCTCCTGTGCCGTGCGGACAACTGACCGGGCCCCCAACTGATCTCAGCTCATGGGATTCTCGCCACGGTCAAAACTCCCATCATTACAGATGACGTATCACTCGAAACACTGGGGATTTGTTGGCAAGTAGGTACTCATCAACCTCCATGTTGAGGGGGCTTATCACACTGAACTCCTCAGTCAACCACCAAGCCATTTGCATGGCCCCCTGACCTTGTGGAGCTTCATGGGCAGGTACAGTCCAGAGAACATGTTGCCAATCTGCCAGTGGAGCAAGGCTGCAACATCCCGACCCGAAACATGTGGGGTATCGGTCAGGGTTGGGTACCCTTTCAAGGTCTGAATCTTCAGCAACCAGCTATGGACACGATCATGTCGTGGGTTTCTTCAAATAAAAATGGTGTACAATGGTATGCCCCCAATAAATCCACTGGTAAATCGGTTAATCCTCATCTTACCATCAAAAAATTGCCATTTTCCGCGGGGGAACTACCCAAAAAGCCACCTGAATGAAGCGGGTCCCTTCACCACGAAGTGAATGATACCAGTTGAAACCTCGCTGCTCAACCCTTGAGACAAGCCAGGGAAGCCAAATCTGATCGGATGGTGGTGATAAGCATCGTATCACCCAGATATAAATGGGTTATACCGAGTTATACCCCCAGCAATCTATGGCAATCATGAACCACCTATCAACTGCCAGCGACGCGATGCTGGCACCCTCCAACTGGATTGCTTCTTAGGGTTTCCCAAATCACAAAAAAAACTGTCAAACATCATTAAACCTGGGCCCGATAGGAGCATCAAGCACAAAAAACAACTAAATGTCATGGTTCAAAGAGAGAAATACAGGAAGAAAGAAATAAAACTGCAAATATGTGTATCCAAACATACATACATATATATATATATGTATATATACATGTATATATATATATTGGCAAATAACATAGTCTCCCCTAGATTTTGCCCTCACTGGCCCCGGACAAAAAAACGTCTGCTGAGGACATGGCCACCACTCTTAATCTCGTCGGGAGTGGCCTCAAGTCCCAGCATCAAGGCTTCTCTGCAAGAAACAGACCGGAAAGCCACTTGAGATCATCATCTCGGAGGATCGGAAATTTCCTCGTGATGTAACGTGTAGATATTTAATGCTATAATATCTATATAGTATCTATATATATATACACTATCTATGTAAAAACATAGCACCACTCAGTTGGCAGAGTCATCACAAGCCTTTGGGCATCCGGCTCGGTCCAGGAGTTCCATCACCTCCAGCCGTTCTCGGTGTTCTTCGGCGCGGGTCACGACCAATTCCTCCTTGTCTCTGCCTGTCCTCGGCCAAGGCGCCAGGATTTGGCTTAGAAGATCCTATGGCTGGTATGGCTGATTGAGGATCTCAAGGATGAAAAAAACATGCAAAACTTGGAGATGTTAGCAACTAAATTTTGATTTTTTGAGCAATATGTCGATTGGTTGATGGGATTCCACATCATCTACGAACATGGCAGCTGATGGGTTTCAACTATTTTCGTGGAGCCACGCATTCAGGTAACCCTAGAGAAAGATTTTTAGGTGGATCTCCACGATGTTCATTTGATCTTTCTCTAAGACTTTTTGTGGACGTCTATAAATTGATGCAATTCGCAGGATCATCTTCAACCGCCTCCCCGGTTCCACCGCTGCAGCTAAGATCGGCTCTTTCGAGCTGCAAGATGTCGGAACTTCTCCCATTCTTGCTGCCTCAAAGCTATTTGGGGAGCAAAAAAGATCGAAAAATCCATGTGATGCTGTGATGCCCCATGTCCCCAAAAAACCTGGTGGATCTGCCTGGATGTCCCATCCCCCATAGGGGATGCAGTCCATGCCCAAACTCGTAGGCTCGGCTTGGGCTCGCTGAGGCTGCAACTGCTGTCCCCACCGATCAAGAGCCCGCTCGTACCTCCCAGGTCTGTGGTTTCTGGTGTCATCAGATTTTCTGGTCATCTTTAGTGAGATGAAAGTAGTGAAAACATCTGGAAACTAGATTTTCTGGGGAGCTGAAACCAAATGAAAGTTTACATCAGCATCCATTGTCATTGACTCTTCCGACGTCCCTCTTCGTTCGCTTGGGCAGCTGTCACACAACAAAACAGTGTCAAGCAATGTCTCGCCCACCTGCCGGCCACAATCTGCTCCTCAAGCGTGCGGGTCTTCAGGCTCACCGTCTTCCGTTCTTTCCCCTGAGAATGGGTTCTGGACCAAGGTCCGGGGGGGTTGGCCAACAACAAATGACATACCCATCCCGTCACACAGTTGGGGAATTGACCTGATGTTTTTATCCAGGACTTGCTTGGATCACTAATGAAACCAGCTTTCCAATCCAACAACAGTAGGGGATGGAACCACGGTTCCAGGGTGCCATTCCCCACGTCCATATTTGGTGCCTTCGATGCTGCTTGCATCACCTGCCAGAGGAAAGTCGATTTCTAGTGGTCCATGGCTCATCCATAGGGGATCTGCAGTGACAACTTCCAGCCACTGAATTTTCACGGCCTCAGGGAAACCAATGGTTGGATTCTCCTAGTTTTTGGACCAAAATCGTGTGGGACCGGAGCGGACTTCGGTGCCTGGGTGGATGGAGAGGCTTTCATGGGACTTGGCGGAGGAAAGATGCCTTGTTGTGGAGGCAGTGGCCTCAGCAGACTGTGGCTGCAGGGGATTTCTGTTTTCAACAAATTGGATCCGCTAGTTTTACATACGATACAAGCAGTATATATCTAATATTATCTAATTATGTGCGTGTGTAAAATCGGTGAGCACCCAGTCTAGGCTAGAGTCTGAGGGTCTCAAACATTGGTTCTCATCAGATCGACCAAAAGGATACCCCATTCTATTCAATGATCTATCATAATTTTCCCAAGCTTCCGTGTCTTTAAATTGGGATGTTCCCCTCTGGACAAAAGTACACACACTTCGCTGCCAGAATCCAAAGTTTCTTTGCAGTCAGCACATTCTAGCACTGATTGTTTTGAAAAAAAAACTGTCACTGTAATCACACCAATCATGCCTACTGCTGCATGTTACTTTGTTCTACGACATTTAGACTCTCATTGTCCTTGGTTTTTCCTCCAACTAGTCCCACGAGTGTTGATTTTGTCTCCAGGTTTCCCTCGATGAATAAACCCCTGGGTTGTTTACTTGCAGGGTGTCACAGCTTAGTAGCAGATGAACTCACTATTTGGAGGGAACCAAGGAAACCCCTGATCCTTCATCAACTATCCCATAATCGGAACCCTCACTATTTGGGGGGGAACAGGGTTTGCGAAGTAATCAACCAGGCTTAACATTCATAATCCGGGCTTATTAAGCAAGCAGTGTTTGTTCTTCTGCAGCGGTATTGTATACAATTACACCGGCATGGACCTCAGATAGAAAAGTACACCGGCATAGACCCCAGATAGAAAAGGTTTCAGAAACGCTTTTTTATGTGTATACAAATATCATTGTATCCCATGTATCCCCATTTTAGTCTGGTTGTCATTGAACCCAGGCAAATATATGGCTTAAGCCAGATATTTATTTAACCTTATTAGGGATACATAGTTACCATCTGTTTATTTAACATAGCCATGGTATAGATGGCCCATAGAAATAGATGATTTTCCCAGCTAGAAACCTTCATTTATGAGGGATTTTCCATGGCTATGTTAGTCATAACCAGAGGGTAATACAACCTGGGAATGATAATTATGTGTTAATATGGATAATTATGGGTTAATATTTATGGGATAAGGTTTCACCATCCCAGATAATTATGGCTTAAAATTTTAATAGGGATGATGAAACCTTAGGCCAAACCTCATTGAACCCCCCCATCTATGGGATGGTGAAACCCCTGAGGCCAAGGGACGGCATGTCTTGCTCCGTCACGTCCGGATCGTCCAGTTCATCCTATGGGAACGCCATGGATATCTCAGGGGAAAATCTATGGGATATCTGGGATATATATGATATACTGTAGCAACTGTTACATCAACTGTAATGGGAATTGAATGGGAATATCATGGGATATACAACATGATGTTTTTTTTGTGATAATGATTCTAAGTCATGTCTCAAAAAGAGATTTAAAAAAAAAAACAGAACCAGTGTCCGATATGTTTTGTACGACTATCAGATGCTTGGAATTTCTGATAGTAGCACAGGAAATATGGATATTTCATGATATTTTTGATGGTATGTCCTAAGAAATTGGCCAATTTCATAGGGAATATGGATACCGCTCCAAACTGCTCCCAATTCCGGGATCGCAACTGATTGAGGGCATCCCATCACAAAGCTGACTAGATGAATGAAAGACCTGTTATTCAGTTCATTTATTCCATTTTATTCACATTTAGAATAAATGACCTGATAGCTGAACCCATCCGATGATTGTTTAAGGAGAGTTCTCTGCAAAAATATGTGGATGTAAGATGATGTAAGGCCCAAAAACGCGATCGGGATACCATGAACGCTTTGCCTGCTGGAACAGACTACAGTGACTACATGCTACCAGGGCTACCAGGTGAGAGCTTAGGGTTCCATGCAACATGTCCCCAGCATCTTCTGACATAGCCGCTATAGCCTTTTTGGATGCATTGGACTGATCTTGGTGTATGAAACCTCCCCTGTCCCACTGAAATCCCACCAAATCCTCCATGCTCTCTTGTGGAGGGAGTGGATCTGTGGGATCCAAACCCAAATGCTCCATCTGCTCCTGTCCATGAAAAACATCATTGGGACCCCCATCAACAGGTCATTTTCTACCCGGTAAAGCGAGACACTCACTGTAGTCACTTGCATCCCCAGATTTCTTTTCAAAATCAAACTCCAAAACATCTACAGTACATCTATTAATCCGCATCAACTTGTATCCGCCTTGTGCCTCTCATAAGTCGCATTGGACACCTCGGTGGAGCTGCACAAAAAAACATCAATTCACAGAATGAAGGAGAATAGCACTAAACATGATGAATAATAAGTATATAATATATATGGGTTTGTCTGAAAATAGGGTATATTCCCAATGAAATAGCCATTTAATAGGGATAATGATCAGCAAAACCATTGGGTTTAGGGGTACACTATTTTCAGACACAGCCATATATATATATCATTCGATGTCCCCAGATTTTGGAAAACAGCTTGGATTTCAACCTTTCACTGCCTAAACCATCTAATGTGCATCATCCAATTTTTTGGGGATATCACCAAACTTCACAAACCAACCCCAGTTGCGCGCCTTTCGCTTCACTACGACGCGCCGCCGCGTTGGGCGGGGCCTGACCATTTTAACAGTGTTTCATAAGGGAAAATGGTGATACACTGATAGACATCAGTTAGAAAAATGTGGTGTTTCAATGTTTTTCAAGCATCAGGTTTTGGCTTTATGTCCTGTCGAATTTTGTTTGTCCTGTTGATATGTTCGGACCGACCCAAAGATGACAGTCTAGTTTGGGGATCATCATATAAGGGGTGAAGATCACAGCATTTTGCAATAAACCAGAAAATACACAGGCGTTGTTTCATTGACGAGTGTCACAGGGGGATATATGAGGGTATGTAAATGCATGTAAGATGTAAAGACAACAAATACCACATCAATATACAATATGTCCTCTGGTAATCAAAGATGGCAATTGGAAATATCCAAACTCAATGGAGGTTTCTACCTAAAAATCCTCGAACTCAATGGGGGACAATTCCAGCCATGGAGCTGATGACCGGAGGCCCTTGGCGAGCCAGCCTCTGATTTCCATCTGGACGATGCTCCGGTGGTGAGGGACCTCGAAGATATGGGTAGATTCGTAGAGAAAAACGATCTGGTTATGACTAACAGTTCGCCATGGAAAGATCCACCATGCTATTAATAGGTAAACCATGGTAAACCATCTATTTCTATGGGCCATCTATACCATGGCTATGTTAAATAACCAGATATCATTCAAATCACCTTTTTGGGGGTGGACAAAGACGCCATGTCTAAACATGAGGTCGGGACGTCCAGTGGCCTGACAACGAATCTGGGAGCTGCCAGGGGATCAGAAAAGAACTGGTGGCCGGGAAACAAAGGGTGTCTCTGTAAATAGTGCATACCCTCTGGTAATTTGTTACATAACTATGGAAAATCACCATTTTCAATGGGAAAATCCACTATAAATGGTGATTTTCAATAGCTATGTAACAGATTACCAGAGGCTATACTAATGGTGAAAATGATGGATTCGGGGGTATCCTATGTTCAGACCAATAAAAAAGAGTTCGCAGGCAATCGGCTCTGGGTCTTTAGACAACAGGCCGCAGGTTTGGGTGGAATGAATTCTGGTTCTTACCGGACCTTCGGGTGAAATATGCCACTTAGAAGTGAGGCCAGAAACCAGCAAACTCCAAACTTTGCAAAAGGGGTGTGGCTCACAAAAGGAATAGCCACGGACCCACACTTTTTTGTCATGTCTAGTAGTTCCCTCATCCATTTGAAACCTCCCAGCAATCCAGGCCTCCATCGTCTCACAGGATGCCAACTGAGAACATCTATAACTTCTTGTTTCTCTCTGTCAGTACTAGATCTGCATCAACTTCAATGGCTGAAGGGTGTTGCTGCACTGTCATGGAGCCTTCCTTAACAAAGCCGTGATTTTACCACATGGCCTAGCATTGGAACCCCAGATGTTCTGCATGGATTTGGGGGGGTGTGCAAACTAACTACAAAAAGCTGGAGCAGCGATAGCAGCGGCAGCAATCAAATTCACTAAAGCTATTTGATTGTTTTCCCCACCAAAGCTTGGCACATGTGGCAAGAATGGGAGCCCATCCAGTCGTTTCCCATTGGAATTCTCCCCTTTGCTTGTCTAGAGGGGGTCTCCAAATGTCTCCAATCTTCCGCCGAAAAAAAATACCCATCTCTCAAACATCTCGAAGCCAAGAGCTTTTCGCAAAGGCTGATCGATGGTCTGTTCACCCGCCTTGCAGATTTGCCCTTCGTGGGGCTGGAAGCGTATGCACAACTCTGCCAGGAGATGCTACTCGCACTGGCACCAAGGATTTGGGAATCTTCACAATGAGTAGTGCTGGGTTGGGTTGTCCACCTTTGGAGTTTTGAAGGTTTATTGATTCGTCTATCAGGTTGTGCATGTTGGGCTTCACACAGATTTTTTTTACTGGTACACCATAATTCCTCCATATACAGCTAGAAAATAATACATATATGTGTATGTATATATATATATATGTATATACTGTTTTTATCATCAGCAACGTCAGCAACATCAGCAACTAACCATTCTCCAAGGTTTATCACACCTAGTAATCAACCAAGCAACTGATTCAATTATTGCTGGTGGTTTTATAGCAACCAACCAGCCGAATCAAGTGTTCCTGAGGCTCCGTCAAATCACAACCTGGACTTGGCAAGAAAATTTCGTTGAAGTATCAGTACTCTGCAATTGGTTGAGATGGAATCTGAAAAAAGAGATCAACTGTGATATGAATGTAATATCTGGCCGTGTTCTGCCATCTTAGGGGTTCCATAAATTGAGGTTTCAGGGGTGGGACTTGTTCGGATTCTCAGCTGCCCGTCTCCCACATCCGCAGCCACATTTGACTGCAGGGGAGCGGGCGGCGAAGCAACCTCTGAGGCTGGCAGTTTATCAAACTATTGGCTGACCTGGGATCTCTTCCGACCTTCAGGACCCCTAAAAAGGCGCTTAATTGTTGCAACCCCTCCGTCAGAAAAAAGTCTGAAAAAACGACATGTTCTTACGGAATCCGAGGGGTTGGGATGGCTCTGAAATTCTTGAACCCCCAACAAAAAAAAACCAACGATGGCGTCGACTTTCGATGGATCTGGGGAGGTCCTGAAAATTGAAGCATTCCCAGGTCCAGCAGGCCACTCAGCGAAGCCCATTGCCTGGGTCTTAGCAGTTTCCAACAGCCATTGGTGGAGATCACAAGTGGAACCACCATATAATCAGCAAACAACAGGTGTTTAGGCCTCAGCTTAGGTACAGGTGGTTGTACGCCGCGTTGGCGTGTAAGTTTCAGTGGATGATCAGCCACTTACCAGCAATGGACAAAGGCTGCATCGGCACTTTTTCTGAGCCACAGGCTATGAAGAACTTTGAGGCTCCTGACATGACCTTGACTTCACATGTTGGAGTTGGATTTTTACGCCAAGCGATACCAAGCAGGCAATTGTTGACATAGCAAGGGTAGTTTGACAGCCGTCGTTGGAAAATTCATCAATGATTTTTTGCATAAGAAAATGCTATGGCCTTGAATATTCCAGTGACCAAACATGGCAATGCAAAATCCCCGGCAGATGCGTTCCCTCCTGGTGAAAATAGCCCTTTGTTTGGCGTGCGAGGCTACCCACTTGAGGGCTCGCACGGCTCGTCCATCTCCTGCATCACGGCATCGGAGGGCGGCTTCGCCGAGGTCGGGGAAGTCGAAGCCGGCAGATCACCTCGGGTCAACGCCCCGGGTCAGGGGAACCCCCAAACAATGTTGGGGGGTTGTTGGGGGAGAATCTTGACCACCAACAACAACATGTATGTGGAGTATATGTAAAAGGGGATCAGTCCCATCTATTATTTGGGCATCACCTTTCTGGGGGTTCAATACCCATGAGACAAGTTCTCTCCTTTTGGGGAAGTGTTCTTTCCATGCTTTTCTACGTTTTGTTCCTGAGGTGCAAAAAAATTAAACCTTCCAGTCCACACACCTTGTACTGCGTTAAACCCAAGAAAACAACCTGCTTTGGGATGGTTCAAAACCACAAAAAGTTCTGGAAAAACTGGGGATTGTTCATGGTTATGTGTCAAAAACTGATTCAGATGGGCAAACATGGGCAAACAAGCTGAATTCACGGATGTAGGATGGCTTGGCCAAAAAAATCCTTGGAGTTTCTGAGCTCAAAACTCATTTCTCCATTTTCCCGGCAAAATTGCCATGAAATCATAAAATCCCGGGCAACGGACCAGATGCTAGATGAGAAGCGCCGTGAACTACAGGACCGGACGCATGATCAAAACAAGACGGGGGATCTTGCAAACTCCGTCCAACATGGCAACACAGAGAGAGAGAGAGAGAAAGAGTGCAATAGCCCGACAATATCAGATCACAAAATTCAAGAATTGTAGGGTCTTTAGAAATCAGTATGCAGTGTAGTGTTTTGAATCCGTTTTCCCCTCCCGTATGAGTGCACCTTGCACTCGCCACTGCGTGAGTGGAAAAGGCGATGCTGGCGAAGAAGAGGCTTGACACTTCAGACAGTGCGTGAACACGCCATCATCTAACCCCAGCTGGGTGCCCACACCTGCCGACTCCTCCACCGCTTCAGCTGCTGGCTCCAGCGGCTCAACCGCTGGAACCTCAACTGCCTCCTCCGGCAATTTCGCGCGGGGCGGCGAGCCGTCCGGCAGATCGTCCGGCCTGAAACAGCCCCAAGGGGGGTCTGAGAACTAAGTCAAAGTATGTGGAAAGACATATTTCGGAAGATGTTGGCTGAGGTTCCAAAATGGACTCGGAAATCTGCTCGTAATACATCACGAGTCATTTGTTCTGCTCAAGTTTCTTTGGCAGTTCCAGCAGAAAACACTGCCAGCAGTCAACACGAGTTCTGGCAGCCTGGAGTCAGTGACGGTTGCATCGGCATCAGCAGCTGCTGTGGCTGCCTGATAGAGGGCTGATCATTCCAACGATATCTGTAGTATGTCTATCTCTGCATATATATATATGTGTGTGTACATATGCTTATCTATGTGTATTATAATTGTATATAATCGTATATAATCGTATATAATTGTATATAATTGTATATAATTGTATATAATTGTATATAATTGTGTATGCATATATATATATATATATACGTGATTCTCTGTGTACAGTGCACATCTATCTGTACATCAATCCCTGACCATCCACCTCCTCAGTGAGCTCCACATCCGGTACATTCTCTGCATCTCCTCAAGATGGATTTCCCAGCGGGTGAACTGCTGAAACCCTGCGAATATTATGGGGAATACATATGTAGTGGAATATCTACTTACTAATGGCACACTCTTTTTGGACTCGTGAATATTGGGGACTTTAGGAGATATCATGAACATATGGGGTACATATCAAATATCCCCCAATTTCTAACTCTGAATTGGTGGATTGGTCAGATCATTCACCCAAAAAATCAGTTCTAAGTTGGTGAATGCTGGGGACCTTTTTTCTGGGGCAAACAAAAATACATCCATGCAACCAGCAAAATGGGGTGGTTCAGTTTATCGATAAAGTCGTTAGATCTAACCAACAAAGGTTGGAGAACCTCGGCTGGAAGATGATAAATTCACTTGTCTGCTGTCAGTCCCGAACGAAACCCAAAGGCTTCTATGATGTCTGAGCTCCAAAAATGTGTTCGACTATTTTCATATTCCACCTGCAATCTAAGTTGTTGACCCTGATGTGTGGCTGCTGACATTTGGAACTGGCATATTCAGGCGCAGTTTGCTACGTTGCAATCTAACTCAAACTCGAGTTGCAAGTAATCTCCATTTGATGGTAATCACCACACAATTCTCCACATAAAGTTGGCTATCTCAGTCCCGTCCGGATATCTTCCAATCCTAATTCCTAGCATCTGGGTACGGGTAAAACTGGGATACGAAAATGGACACACTCCTGCAGATGTGTCGGGCTGCTGCGAGTCGGGTGAAGCATCACCTGCAGAAGAATTCATGTTCCAGAGTCCAAAATGGATGGCAAAAAAAAACTACAACCCACCAAAAAAGGGGCGCCCTAAATCCACTGCTTCATCATCATGTTCCCCATGTCTTTGACGGCAATTTTGCAGGATGGAGGAAGCGCTAAAATGAAAAAGGGAAATGTAGGCCGGGTAGGCCCCGCTTTCAGGCACCATATACCCCATAGTGGTTATATTCCATTCTATCCCAATTATATCATATCCCATCAAATTGATAGATGTCCCATGATTTTCCCATTACGTCTCGAATCCATTGGATTTCTCGCAGCCCAAAACTAATGCACCTTGCAGGTGCTTTGTTCCGTACAAGCTCTTGTACAGCCTGAGGCAATGAGGATGGCTGCGCGGCTGAGAAAAAGTTCGATTTTCGAAAGGGGCTCCGGATCCTCTATGAATGGCTCCAGGTGAAACCTGGGTGTCTCAAATTTGGTTTGGTAAGAGGAGTGATCAAATTGCATATATTACAACTTTGGGGAGAGCCATCTTTGAGCCTGCTCAAGCTTCTCTGAGCCCGGGAAAATACACTTGTTGCACATTACTATAGGAGTTAAAGCTCCCCTTTTCGCCTCCGCAAACCCATCAACACATCTATGGGGATTTTTTAAGCCACGCAACCAGGTGAGTTGCCAACAAAATGTGGCATATTCGGCAATGAGATTGGTATATCTATACATACAAAACATTACAAAACCTTCCATCAACAAGAAAAAGCAACGGATTGCAACCAGATATTTCACTGACAACGGAAAAGGCTGTAATCATTTGTGCTGCCCAAAGGCTCTTCATCACCACCGCACTCTTCCACAAACTCCCGCGATGTGCGCATGTAGAAGTCATCACCTGCAGCAAGTCATCAGGTGTATTAGCGAAACGAAAGCATCTGCACAGGCATTTCAATGCAAATAGTGTGGACTTCCACTGTTAGCTGTTTTAGTAATGATTAGCAATTGAAGCATTGCTCCTTGTCGGTTCTCTGTGCTTGTAGCAACCCTACTTCTTGGCCGCATTCCCATTTACAGATGCTTGCATCGCCTGTTGGTTGTAGGTCATGGTGTTACCTTCTTTTCTTCTTCAGTCTATCCAATATGTACACTCTATAAATATAATATATATATATATGATTTTATATGTGACATGTGTGTGTGTGCGTATTCATCTCTTGATAGATTCATAGATTCAAAAACACGTACCCTCCCTCCAACTAACATGAACCCCAACAAATAGGATGTCGGAAGACTACTTTCCACCAAAATTATCATTATATAAATTCTCATTAAATTCCCTTTTATTGATGCTTAGAACCCAAATTTATCCCAATCTCAGTGGTTAGACCCCCAATCTTCATGGTGTACCCCAAGTTTGGATGATTTTTCATAGTTATATAAACATGGTTAAACCCGTTAAACCCCAAGTGATTCCCATTGAACCCCCGTTCTGTGCGAAAAAGTGGTCCAAAATCATCCGCGCCTTCCTTAGGGCGAAGCTCGTCAGGCAGGAGATGCGTCTCAGGTGAAATCTCCTGCCACTTTGGCTGATCAAAGAAAAATATGGATTTACCTCAGAAAGATTTATGGACTAACCTCAGAATGTAGATGTACCCTACGAAAAATGGAGATTTACCTCGGAAAAATTGGGAATTGCCCTAGAAGAAGTGAGATTGACCCTGGAAAATTTGATTTACCCTGAAAAATGGTGATTTCCCCGAGCAAAACGGTGGTTTACCCGATAAACTTGACGGGATTTATCCAGTCTTCTTAGGTTTAATGGCTTCAACATGTAACTAACTTTTCAGCATCCAAAATCTTGGGATACAGTACAGTAGTTGATGAATTGAGCAGGTCCTTCTATGCAAAGAAAGAAAACAGCAATGGTAGATGTAGCATCTTTGCTATTTTTGAAAGGTCACGTCTGGGTGATGAGACAAGTGAAAATTCATCCAAAGCCAACATGGGTGGGTGTGCATTGGGATGTGAACTACTTAGGATACTTAGCTCTGGTTCAAAATGGGGTACTCTGTATACCCCAAAAATTATACTCCAAGTATACTATCCACTCAGATAATTCTGTATAATCCAATGTATACTTTTGGAAAGCTCTTGGGGATCATTGGATTTTTCATCGATACGCTTGGTGCAGGGAATTCCAATGATCAAATTGCCGACCAACCGTTTCGAGCTACATTTATGTAAGGCTGGTGGGCAACCATTGGTTGATTTGAAAAGGATTACCCCCAGCAATGAATTTGGGGTTGGAAAACTACTTTCCTTCTGCCTCATGTGCCATTCTCAGGGTCAAGCTGTTTGTTGTTGCCCCCCCCTATCTCTCTCTCTATCGTCCAACCCTCCAATTTACCATGAGAGGGTGAATCGTGTTCGATTGCTAACCCTTGCAAATAGAATGCAGTAGATTGGTATTCCCCTTAGCAACTGGTCACTAGCCCTGGCTCGAACGCCCCAGAGATGTGGATAAATTATCCCAATGATCACTTTTCACCCCAGTTCTATACTATCCACTTGCAATCCTTTTTGGATGATCGCCCAAGTATCATCAACCTTCCAATTGATCATATGATTCACCAACCATGCCTGCCAAGGCATCTCCAAGTCATTCCGCACCACTGGTGGACCACCACCATGAACGTGCATGAAGAGCCACCTGTGCCGTCAAGGTTATCGTCCCATTGGGATAAACATACAAAAAACGGATGGGAAAATCACCATGCTATCAATGGGTAAATCCACGATTTCGACTGGGCCATTTGCAATAGCAAACTGTTAGTCATTACCAGAGGGTACACTTTGGTCTACGGGACTGTAACCATCAACCCCCCCCAGCCGCTAAATGAACAGATCCACTGGGTTTTTTTTGGGCGCTGAATGGGGGGAGCAGATGTCTTAACCCATCCCTTTTGGCACGGCGGAAAACTAGGGCCAGAACCAGACACACGCATTCACTCCGATGTAGTCCGCCTTCAACCTGGATCTTCAGTTGAGCTAGACAGCTAGACCTTACAACTGGAGGTGCCTTGGCAATTCACATCATTGAAACTGCCAAGAATTGGTGACTCATTCCCAAATCTCAATCCTTTGGGAATGAAAGTGTCACGCCACATCCAAGAGCAATTCTTCGATATATGTACAGAAGACATATATATATATACATATACAGTATATATCTACGTATAAACCTCTGTCGAAGTGGCTTTAAATCACTGACAATCGAAAGAAAGCAACCTAAGGCCATACTCACAGCACCATGGCAGAGATCGAGATCTCTGTGTTTTCATCCCAAAAAAATGGTGGTGAAACTCACCTGAAACCAGCTGAAACCATCTGGTCTTGTGGCCTCAGGTTGTCCCTCGTCTGCTTGGGATCTTCCTTCTTGAACAGCTTCTCGTTTTGGATGGGCCCCGGGCTGCACATGTCCTGCCAGAGTTGATGAAAAACAATCATCCACATTGGATGCGAGAATTGAGGTGGGTATTTATGTGTATGTAAGATATATATGTATATATATATACATATAATTACATATACATATTACAGGTATATATATATATAGAGAGAGAGAGATAATATATGATATGTGTGTGTGCATATATGTATATACAAGTATATTCACTTTAACACGTGTACAAGATGTTCTTTTCCTGAGTGTGAATGTACCTTTTGCTAGAATATCGTCGTTGCTTCATCGGTAAGGTTCCAGTCCCAGTAGTTGGTGACAGGCTCGCTCTTCACATAGCGCTTCCAATGATCCACCTGGAAAGTTGTGTCTGGAAAAGTGTCTGGAAATCACTCCCAACCAATGGCATGTTGTTTAAAATGGAAAATGGAGTTCTTTCATCTTGCAAGTTATACTTTTTAGACAAACCCAAATGGGCTCAATGGTCCCAATGAATGGTTTCAACCTATTGAAGCAAGCTATTTTCATGAAAAACATCCTACATATCCGCCGTAGTCTGCAAGAACTGGCAAGGGATTCCAACATCTTCAACTCTCTGTGTCCTGGTGTAGATTGTGGAAACCACCCGAAAGTGACTTTGAGACTCATTTAAAAGTTTATAAAATCACTTATGAGTTTATAAAAACCTACCATCTTCAGAATGGTTTATGAAAAACTTATGGTGAAATGGGGTACACCGCATGCCAAGGAGCCCAGTCGGCATCCACCAAGTACCAGCCGCGACCATCGCCAGTGTCCTGGCACCCACAGTTATCATCCAATTTTTTAATGGGATTGTTCCATGGAAAAAAATAAAACATCCAGCTATGTTTTTGGATCCCCCCATTGATGGAAACCACCATATATAGCCAGAAATAGAGCAACGGATCATGCAACATGTTTTAGGCAAACCTAAGTGATGGCTTCTTTTTTTCGGCCTTGGACAGAACCCATGATGCGGTTATTGCCTAAGCACAGACTCCGTTTACCACTTGGTTCATCATTCGCCACCGGCTGCTGTGGATCCTTTGTGTCATAGCGAGTCACCATCTCGTACCTGAGGCACCAACAGTGATATTCAATCGAGATTCAATCAACGACTGAAACGATCAAAACGAAACACAAAAGCAAGTTGACAAGCAGAATCAAAGAAAGCTCAATATGGGAACGGGTCAAAGTTAGGCACCCAAAATTTTGGATGCTATATATATATATATTGTATGTCTGTATATATATATACATATATATATATAAATATACATATACATAAATATACATATACATAAATATACATATACATAAATATACATTCTATATAACAGAAAATACCAACAATTTGTAGTCCACTGGGCTTCAACTGCTGACCCTTCCCCATGTTCGCCCAGTGGCTCCGCTTGCTTCCGCAAGTTGTAGGCGAGAATATGCGCTTGGCACCTGGTCTTGGTCGCCATGGAGAACCATCCATTCAGTTATAGCATGACAGCTCAATTAGATCAAAAAAAAAACATCCCCGATGTTAAGCAGACCATTTTGTTGTGGTCCCATATATGTGTAAATCGCACTCTAAACTCTAAACCAATAGTTTCTGGGGGGTTAATGTTGAGGGGAGATTATATACCCATTTGTATCAAATTATATCGACCTACTACATGTGTGATCCTGACATTTCCATTCAACTTCTCATTCAAATTCACCCATGAATCACTACCAAGAAGTTTGCTTCACCATTGACCATCGCAAAACAGCCAGCCACCAAGGCTGGCACTTGGGACAATTCTCCAGCGAGGTAATTTCGGGACCACCCCCATAGAGACCTGGGGCAGCGCTTGGATTATTGGTTTCCAGTGGAGAAAGTTGGAGAAAACACATCAAAGTCAGACCCTCCCAGGCTCGACTTGCTTGGTTTGCTGACAGATTGAAGGATGAAAAAAAAGACATATTCCGAATGCGCAGAAGAGTTTTTTCAGCTAACGTCATGTCAACATCACAAAGGCTATTGATCATCTTCCATCATCTTCCGAAAAATACATTGCAGGAACATCAGCCCTATATCATCTTTTTCAGCACCAGAGATTCGCCAAAGATCCAAACTGGGTGTCCAAGGCTGATCAATTGGCTGGACAAGTTCTTGGAGATGGGGAAAAAGGGCTCAGAGGCCAGCTCTGCCTCGGTCCATGAGACCAAGATGGGAATGGAAATGATATAAAATCCAGAAAAAGGGATAGGCAAAATGGTTGAACGGGGATTCCCCTATTGGATCATCGAAATATCGAAATATATTGGGTAGTAGAATCACCGAACTAATCATCAACCAGTTTGACTCCTGCCCCAAAATATGCCAATTGGGGATTTGTCCTATCTTTGCAACTTCGCTACTTGACTACCTATCATAGTGCAAGAATGGATCGGATGCAGCTGATAACCCATGGCAAGGGTAGGGGATGTCTCAACAACCTCCCAGGCAACAGCGAGCTAAGTGTGGCTCTGAAGAGTAGCCGAGCTTGCCATGTGGGCACAAGTACCTGACCAGCAGCCAACTCCTTGCACCAAGACATCCACCACCGCATGTGCCAGAGACCCTTCTCAGTGGCTGACTCTTTGTTGTCCAACGGACCGGGCCGGCTCATGGTCGTCAATCTCACATACCTCAGCTCAAAACTGGCAGCACCATAGGTGCTTTTTTCTAGGACACAACAAGACAACCCCCAATCTGAAGGAAGTGTGGTAGTTGAAGCGGTACTTGGGGGTGGAGTTCCAGTTCTAAATGTATGTGTATATATATATATATATGTATGTGTATATATGTACATATATATATATATATATATGGTCACCCCCTATATAACTTGTGTATATATATAACTATACACAACTGTTATAATATTGTTATTGGGATGACATCCCAACTTGTGGGGCCATATCCATTGCTCGACCCCCCAGCCATTTTGAGATCGGCAGCCCCACCAGTGCTTGGACACGAAGGCCATATCCAGTTCCGGTGCTGGGGAGATGAAGAGATTGCGCCTCAGCTCCCAGTAGATTCAACCAGCAGAGATGGGGCTGATACGAATATGTCTAATACCCTCTGGTAAACATACAAAAAACTATGGAAAGATCCACCATTTTCAATGGAAAAATATCGAAAAATCCACTATTTCTATGGTCATGTTCAATAGCTATGTTAAATTACCAGAGGGTATACCTAGCAAGACCTAGGAATATAGGCTAATATAGGCGTCTTGATTGCAGATGATGTTGCTTTGAAAATGGGAATTGGAACTTTGGAACTGGCGAATCTGATTTTTATGGAGATCAAGGTCGTCCCCTTCTCACCAACAAAATGAGCATGGTCCACTAGATGTGGACCTGGGCCGTGCCATCAGCTTTGGCATGACCAGGAAAATCCAGAAAACCCTCACCTATTCACACTTTCTCCATCTGATCTTTCCCACACCAAACAAAGAGAGAGAAAAAACAAAAACATCCCATCAAAAATATCAAAACAATTGGGATTTTTCCATATTTTTCCCCCATCCTTTCAGGTTGAACACATCCCCCAAGTCCCTGGGATGCTTGGGATTCCCAAGCAGTGCTGGTCCCTGATTTCGGATCTCCTCCTGTAGAGCCTTCGGCATCAAAAATCTGTCGCTGAACAGTGCTTTAGACATTGATTGCCAGTGAAAATTCTCAGACTCGATTTTGGAAATGTGTCAGAACCCCAGTCAAATGTCGATTTTCAACTCAGCGCTTGAAAGAGCGCCTGCATGTTGGTATCCTCGCTGGATCTGTCACTCATGGAGTTTTGCGGCCTGTCAGACATCAAAAATTTGCCATCTGTCAGCTCATGGCAGGCGCAAAATTGGTGTCTTTCTATTTTGGCAAATTCCAGGGATCACCATTGATACTGCCATGCGCCTTCGTTCCTGTTCCTGTCAGTGCCCTCAATTGTTCGAATCACATGAGGGTATGGCTCCAACATGTGGTTTTCACGTGTCAGGGCTGGAGGAAAGCAAAAGCCAAAGGACTTCATGCTGTCTGATGGTGAAATGATGTCAAATCCCCCATGTTTGTTGGTCAATCCCTCACCTCCCCCCTCTGGATCTCAATCCATCAGCCCTAGTGGCCACTGCCTACATCTCGACATGCTCAGGAGGTATTGGTTGATACGTTCCTGGCTGGAGCGATCTAGAACTAACTAAACCAACATGGTAACAGGAAAAAAGTAAGGCCCAAATGATGGGATTTGGGATTTCCCTGGCCAAATGAAAATTCCAAATGGGATATCATGTTATGTAATGTTTTATTCTGGTATATTATATTTATATGGATTATATTATGGCCATTTGAATTGGGATATCCCTGGGATAGTCCGAATCTGCTCATGTTCCAAACTTGACCAGTTTTTTTTGCACGATCCGATCCTGCATGCCGCGCATGTCTTTCTTGAAGGTCTGACGCTCAAACTTGGCAGCCCGGGTCGGGACCTTAGAGGTGCAGCCCGCGCATGACTGGATCCAAATCGCTTCAAGTCATTGGTACCAATGGACTCACAAAAATTCTTGATAGTTGTTAGTTATAAACTATAAACCATCCATTTTTTGGGGTGGATGATTTTAACTAAGAATCACCTGAAAAATTTGGACACCAAAAGCTTGATAGTTTCAACTTGAAAACCGACTAAATGACAAAGATTTCGGGCCTGAATGCTTGTGGACATGATAAGCGTCCGGCACGCTGGTAGAAGAGCACATAAGGTTCTGCGCGTTCCACCTTCCAAAGGGTTCCCGGATCATGCCAACAATTGGTTGATACCTATGGTTGGAAGCTGCTGTAGCAACCAAACAAAAAGGTGGAAAAAAAAACTACACAGTTCTCCCAAAGTCGGGGCTGCCCTTAATATTCAGCCAATGGGGGCTAAAGGCATGAACATCGCAGCTGGATGCTACCACCCAGAAAATTCTGGGTCGACAGCATCTTCCAATCTTCTATTCTATTATTCAATGGATTGGTTTAAGGGAAAATCTACAGGAAACCATGGTTTTTACCATGAAATATAGGGCTTTCCTGTAAATTTTCCCATCATCCAATTCTATGAATTATCTACCCAGAAAAAGTCGAGTCCTCATTGAGATGTTTTCAACTCTTGGAGAAGAGTGCAAAGACAACCCCAGAGCCATAGGGCAACAGGTCCAGCTACAGAACTGGGAGATGCGTTGCCTCCATCGTAAAGCACACCTTGTGATCTCTCTGAAAGCCATATGTGTTTGGACATTTAGCGAACCATCTCGACTTTCCTACTACAACCATCCATCATATATAGTAGATCTAGATATTATATGATATTATTCTATACATAATTTGGGGATCGCTAATCTCCTCCTTCCCATCTCAGCCCGACTCAAGCCACGGCCTGCTCCGGCATGACCGGATTGACTTGCACGTCATCAAACTCGTACCAGTCCTGTTGGAACTGCCGCGGCTCGGTGAAAACGATCGTGAAAACCCTTCCTGCTGCATATCATACGGCTGCAACTAACTCGAACTTTGTCACCACCATAGATTCCATAGATCTTGGATGATCTAGTATGATCTTGGATGATCTTGCTTTAAGTTCGTTTCTACAGCCAGAAGCAAAAGGCTCCAAAGTCTTGTAGATCTTCACCACAGCCGGCCTGAGCTCTTCTCTTGTGCTGGCAATAGGCGATGTAGTGGCCACCGCCCATGGAGCCAATGTGCTGAATGAGGCCAATTAGCCTGTGCTGAATGGTGGTCATCGGTCGGGTTTCCCATGGCCAATGGGGGCCCAATGGTTCAGTGATGGATAGATGGTGTGATCACTGATGCATGGTTGACTGAATGATAGATTGATCATGATTCCTCTATTGACAGACTAAAAAGATGAAAAGCTTCAAAGGCTGCAAGGTGAAGAGCTTGATGGATAGATTGACGGAAACCGATCGATTCCTTGGTTGATGAGTTGGTTGGTTGGAAACGGCTATGGTCATCCATGCGGAGGTCATGGGATCGTTTGATAGATTCATCGCTTTAGTCATGGATTGATAGATGAATATCGAACTATATACGTACCGTAATGAAAATGGGATATCACTGATATCACTGATGTCACTCGCAATGGTGGGTAGGACAAATGGTTTAGTCCCCCTCGCATCACTGGACTCACTCAGCTTTCAGCCTGTATTCAACTGGCCTCGGTTCACGTCTGGTCGTCGTTTGGCACAAGGAATATGAAGTTTGTGGTGTTTTTGGGGGAACATACAATGCCAATATATATATATATCATTTATGTATAGTACTGACTGTAACCCCCCAAAAAATAGAAAAGTATATAAAATCCTACTAAATGAAATAGTGATGAATCGTTTTGTTTCTATCTTTTTGGGGGTTCCTACAGGGGAAGTCACAACCACCAGTCATGATTCCATCTGAGCACGGCACTGGTTTGGAGGTTCCTCCATGAACTGCGACATATCCAGAGGTGTTGTCTCGGTGTCAGGTTGCCAATTTTTGGGCATCCTATGCCCATTTTGGAGCGGAAGAAAAAAACATGAGACAATGAGACACCATGATCAACCATGGGATTTTTGGATCTTTGGGGTATCGGTTTACCCATCATTTTTTTGGTGATTTTTTGGGATCCACAGATCTTCCAGATCCTCCAGATCCGTGCTGAGCTCCAGGACCACTGGAAAAGTCACAACCCTAGAGTTCTTTGACCCTGCAAACCTTGGCTCAACAGCTAAAACGTAGTTCGACACCAAGAAAAAAACATCGCCTCTGGTAATGAAAGGTGGCAACCGGAAAAATCCACTATAAATGGTGTTTCATGGGGAAAATCATCTATAAATGTGTGATGTTCCATTGCCACGTTTGATTACGAGAGAGTATCTGCAAGGTCGAGGCTTACCATTTTTGGCATCTCCAACTCATGCTGTTGGAATTCTCAACATTGATCTGTTTGGTGGTTGAGAAAGCTGTCAACTGGCAAGGTCTTCCGCTCTTGCGCGGAATGGAAAGAAAACGATGCTTGAAGCCACCAAAGAGTCACAAAAACCAGTGGTTCGAGGACCCGACCAACCATAGGCATTATCAAATCTGAAGCGCTTCAGATGAATGCAGAGAATCTCCGGGAGGTCCTCAGTTCGGCCATGAAAAGAGAGACTTGTGTAATGAAAAATCATTTTTTTTCCCATAAAAATGGAGACACTACCAACAACTGTGTGTCTACAACCAAGCATTGATGGATGATGAATGGGTGGACATCAACCAAAGATAGGTGTGGAATATCAATACAGAAATTCAATATTGCTGTAACATGTCTTGAACCATATCTGGTTTGTCACTTGAATGGTACACTCTTAAGGATATGTTCTCTTCACAATTTCCTCAAGATGATATTCACAATTTCGCCAAGGTGCAGAGACTTGAGAAACGTGTCTTGGCATGCCAAATTTGAATAAAAGTGTTATATTGGCTCAGCGGGCTTTCTGACAGTGGATGGTACAAGTACTAAGTACTTGTACCTGCGGACCTAACCCGTACCATTCCCTACAGCAGCAGTCCTTGAAGAGTATCCTCTTTTCACAGTCAATCTTCCTCTTGCAACGCTCGCAGTAGTACTGCTCCTGCTGTGACATGGAGATGGCTGGCATCCTCCCTAGCAACCCCCATCCACTGGTGCTGGATTCGGCTGCTAAACAACCATCATGAAGGAGCCAAAAATAGGACAGCATCCTGTGGTGGGACATACCCTGTCCATCCCATCCATATCGCCGGTCCTTTCCAGTAAGGTATTCTGGAGCACAATATCTTTTTAGGCAGTCAGTGAGACTGACACCTTTGTCCTTTGGGCAGTTGCCAGCTTTGCCACTGCTCAGCATCTGAAAACAGCTGATAAAAATGCCACCAGAAAAAAAAAATAGCCTGCTTTCATCCAGTTAACATATTGAGAACATGGAAGCAAAAGGGCAGCCAAAGTCAGGGGATGCACAAAACCGTTCAACTTTGATCCTATCATTCAACCCTAAGCGAGAAAAAAAACACAAAACATAAATCATGGGATTGGTTTAAGGGATAAATCTTAAACCAAGAAACCATGGTTTTTACCATCAAATTGCTTGGGGTTTCCTGTAAAATGTCCCATCATCCAATTCTATGAATCATCCAATTCTATGAAAGCCCCATATTTAGTGGGAAAATCTATGGTTTCCGGTTAAGATTTTCCCTTAAACCAATCCATCCAATGAAAAGAAACAGCTGAGTGCCAAACATAGAACCAGCTCTTCACCTTACTCCCAAGTCCACCAAGAACTCCCGACCATGAAGAGCTTCGCACCCCCACGGACCTGGGCCAAGGTTTTTGGGCATTGACAGATACTTCGCTATTAGATATGTATAAATCTATATATATATATATATACATATGTATTGATGTATATACATATATGTATTGATACATATACATATATGTATTGATATACATATACATATATATATAATACAATACACCTTAAATGTTCAGTAGTATACATCATCAATATATTAACTATGATCTTACACAATAATAAGGAATGATAGTGATCTGAGGCTCGAGCCCTGACGGCAAGTGAGCCGGGGAGGTGGCCGGAAGTGACCTGACCGGTCGTGTGTTAAAAACCGCTTCGAAATTTGGCTGTGATAACTGCGACTGTTTTTTAGGGAAATCATATTACTAACATATAATGGAGAAATATATCATGGTATATAATGGTGATAATATTACTATCTATGGCTATGATATATATATATATATATATTATATCCAATAATATAATAATAACAACAACAAGAGTAATAATAATAATAAGACTCATCTATGGCTGTTATTTATGGTTAATCAATGTATAAATTGGCTGTAATCAGATTCTGATTCACTACAAAACCAACTATATGTTTTATTGTTTCAGTGAGTATCATGTGCAATTACATCCAACTACAAACTGTTTTATTTGGGCTTAGGTCGTACTTTGCTGATCCTAAAGATGCAGTAGCTCTATTATGTGGTTTGAATTAGAATTCATGGAACATAAGTTATCTAAGACTATCCGGGAATCAAAGGTGGCAATGGAAAAGCTCCTATAGATGGAGGTTTATACCCTCTGGTAAACTAACGTAACTATGGAAAATCACCATTTTTCATGGGAAAATCCACTATTTCTATGGCCATTTTCAATAGCTATGTTAAATTACCAGAGGGTAGCTGGGAAAATCAACAAATTCCGGATGTTCCAAGCCATGTTTGATCAACGCCTGAGGCTCCGGACACGGGTGAACTATCCGCACTCAGCGGACTGTTTGGCTCGTTGGCGGTGGGTATTGGTACCTCCAGAGTTCGCAAACTGACCTGGCGACCTGGCTGGGTATGGTTCCTACCACCCAGCTGGTAGAGCTTAGGGTTTCCAACTTTTGGAAGTCAGATGAGTCAGATGTTTCTGTTTCCTCCACTTAAATCGTTTCACTGAGCCGATGGCAGAGACATCATAGACGGCTTCAGACGTCCTGAATGGACCCCAGCAACAGGCGATGCCCCTCATGGTAGAAAATGAATAAATCACCTCCAGGCCCCCACCTGGCAGCTACCAAAGCAACAGGCACCGGTTTCACCAAGGATTCCACCAACTTTGGGGTACCTTTCAACCCTCCAGGGGCCAAGCCTTGATGTCTGGTTGCATTGAAGGCAGCGAACCTGGTGGATCTCCCCTGTGACGATCCAAGGCAACCATCACTGCATAACCAAACACCCGCAACCAGCAGCTTGGGCGTGGACGCAAGATACGACCTTCCCCTGAAAAAGTTCGGAGATGATCGACTCCTTGGACAGATTGGATGATGACCATGGACATCCATGGACCCTCAGCCAGATATCCAGTGGATTCCAGTGGAACAAAAAAAAATCTGGGATCTACATGGATCTACTATAGTTAACTATAGATCCGCCAAAAAAATGGGGCAAACAAACAAACCATCATCTTCCAACTTTTAGATACTTTTCGATTGTCACCTGGTGACAGGCGGCTCCAGCTTCGAGTTCCTAAGGATCCCTGCATAGTGCGTTCGGTGCGCCTTCTTGGAACTCTGAGAGCCTCCTGGGACCAGATTTGATGGGTGGTGGCGGTGGTGGTCGAAAAACTGATCCCTAAAATATGTTCGTGATGGGTGGTTAAAAATGTTGATGGGATAATATTCAGATCATTCGAAAAATGTTAGTGAGTAAAAAATTCGAATAATCTCACTAACATTCAAAATACAAACCTGCGAAAGCAACTTGTGGATACCCCAGTGATGCTGCACCTGAGGAGCTTTGTCCCACGTGTGGGCCTGGCCATTCTGGGCATGGCGAACAACAACGGATCACCGAACATTGCTTGGTGGCTTCAGGATCTAAGTCTCACCAGTCCCACCAGTCCCACCAGTCCCACCAGTCCCACCAGTCCTGTCCTCTGATTTGCTCAATTTCATTTTGGGCTCAATCATCTCAGATTTCGGGATGGAAACGAAAAAATCATTTCGGGGTTTCCCGCCCCTGGAAAACTCGTTTTTTCTTGACATCCCGCAACATACCCTCTGGTAATTGAACATAGCTATTGAACATGGCCATTTATAGTGGATTTACCCATGAAACATGGTGATTTTCCATAGTCTTTTCTATGTTTACCAGAGGGTAAGCCACAGAAATCCCCATCCCATTTCCACCAGTCCAGTTGCCATCTGCCTGAAGCATCACCATCGCTGGATGGCCTACCGGACTCGCTTCCAGACAACCTGATCTCGCCCACGTCAGTGTTGCCTTCTGGCCCATGGCAAAACCTGGGGATTCCGTGGGAAAAGGCGGTGATTTTGACCACAAGTTGGTGAAATGGTGATGAAATGGCAGTGAAATGGTGATGAAACGCTAATGAAATGGTGATGAGATGGTAATGAAAAGGCAAATGTCAAGTTGGTGAATTAGCCAAAGCTGAAAAAAAGAGGACAACACCACTCAAGAGACTAAGAACTCAATTTTGCGGCTGTCCCTGTCCAGAGTTAGCTTTTGAGGTGGATACCAACCATTGGAAAGCATTCAGCCAAAACAAACCATCTCACAGCTCTAAGCCCGGCAAATCTAAGGCTCCAGCTGCATGATTTGTTGTGTTGCCGAAGAGCTGCGCTGAAGAAGTTTACCTGTCAGGACAGCCAGCTATGGCACCAGGTGTTGGATGAGACCACCCAGCAACAAACGCGTCAGAGCTCCTGATATTTCTTCCACATCCGAAAAAAATGAGGGGTGCACATCTCCACTACCACCATTTCATTACCATTTCATCACCATTTCACTGCCATTTCTGATGTTCAAACCCCCCAATTTTGGGGAAAGATCCGGGGACCCACCGATTCTGCCCCTGAATCAATGCCTCCATGAGTGAGAAAGTCGGAAGGATGTCCTAAAACCAGAGTCGCAGCGCGCTGAGCGGAGTCAGGAAGCTCTTCGGAACCAACACAAACAATTTATATATATATATATATGCATAATATTGTAAATGGATATGTGAATATTCAAATGAAAAATGGATAGAGGTGGATGATATTATGATATTGGATTTTTTGATGCCAATTCTGGCAGCACTCTGCAGCTCCACTGATATCAGAAATGCGACCTACAGCCAGCTGAGATTCAACTGATCGAACTCAAACCATCTGAAAGCTTTGAGGGTGATTCACCATCATCTACAGTTGCTATATATGGAGGTTTCCTAAAATGGTGGTACCCCCAAATCATGCATTTTCATAGGATTTCCATTATAAACTATCCAGCTATTGGGGTCCATTGTAAGAAACCTCCATATATTTTCTTCATCGGCCCATCGAGACTCATCACTTTGACATTCAAATGCGGGCCAAGTTACTCGGCTTCGGCTCGCGCTCCGCTTTTCCTTCAGAGGAAACGCCTTAGCAACATGTCAATGGGTCGCGTGAATGGAATCTTTCGAGGAATTTGTCTTTACTAAGCAAGATTAATAGAGATATATATATATAATTAATATGTATATATATATAGCCCCAAAAAAGATAGAAACGTAAATCATCACTGTTTTTTTCATAGATTGTTACTTTTCTATCTTTTTGTGGATTACTATATATATAGTTGTTTATGGGGGCTCCACGATTGATATAAAGAAAACCGCTGGGGACACCACCATTGGGACCGCTGGCGCTGTGGTCCTCGTCCTCCTTCCTGGTCGACAACGTTAATCCTGGTTGATTTATGTTAATTTGGGGGTACCCAAATAGGGAGAATTATAATTTCTGGGATAAGAAATCATCCCAAACGGTATCACAAAATTATGATATACTAGAAGAGGTTCCGAATCTACAAGGGCATCCCCCCCATATAAAGACAGTTCCCATTTATCCAGGCTTGACGTGGGTGACTAAGGATTCCAACCTGGGCATGCCTATAGGAAATGAAGAAAGTATGATAATCCTGGATCCTCATTGGGCCTGGTTTTCCCACATAAACGTCGAGCAACTTCGCCGGTTGGGACATGTCTCACATGCAGAGCCAGATTTGAAGCAGTCGTGAGATGTAAATTCAGTCAACAGTTATCTCGAAAATGGAAGTTTCACGCAAAGATTGCTATGTTTCCACTCGAAATATCAGCTTTTCAGGTGCTAATCACTATTTCACCATCGATGTTTCACCTCTCAAGTCCGACTGGTGAACCGGGCATCGGTTTGTCTGAACATGGGCGATTTTCAACATGTTGATGGTTTCTCATGCTTTGTCATCATTCTCACATGAAAGCTACCATCAATGGGCTGAAGTCCCATTTAACGACCCAAGGCTGCCCAGGACCCCAACACTTCTCTTCTCAGCTCTTCATGGATATTGTCCAGGACGCACCTCAAAAACTCCTGCCAGCTGTGGATCAAA
The DNA here is from genome assembly GCA_947184155.2 of Cladocopium goreaui. NCBI lineage: Eukaryota > Dinophyceae > Suessiales > Symbiodiniaceae > Cladocopium > Cladocopium goreaui. Next base: position 226,325 of record CAMXCT020000156.1, on the reverse strand, counting down.
ACTGTGAACACTTTGAGGATCTTCACCGTCTTCACCCAATTCTGGTGCTACTTTCTATTGATCTGTACCTATTTCTGACCAAGATTTTGGGGATCAGTGAAGAGTCAATTTCACAAGTAGTCTGATGTCCAAGTCCTGTGAATCCTGCTGCGCATAGCCTTGAAAGGTTGGATTTAGCCTCAGCAGCTGGCAGGGACCATCTTCACCATCTCAAAGCTTTGAGTATGGGATCCAATCAAAATTCGGAATGACATGCCCCAAAAAAAATGGTCTAGAATATGTGTGTGTGTATATATATATATATTATGCATACATAACCCACATTGTATAAATATATATATATATAGAGAAACAGGGGGAAAAACAAGAAACAACCAATTAATCTCCCCTGTCCCATGGATGTTGCAAACGCTCCTTTTACTGCGGAGCGCTTGAGCCAGGTAAATTACGTTAGGCTACTATGACCAACCCTGCTGGATTAAAGGAGGGGGTCAATTCCTAATCTATATACATGGCTACACCTACAACTAACGCATCTAGTTGGAGGTTGCGACTACTGTTGGAGTACTGTACAATACTGTTGTGGAGTTGGAATCATAGCAACAGTAAGGAGTGAACTAATACTAGTATATACAGTGGTGGTATAGGGGTCGTAATATTTCTACTCCCCCCTACCCGATCTAACGCTGGCAACTAGTATTCAGGTTAGGGCGCTAGGTAGCTGCCCCTCCCCTGGGTTTGAGTTCACTTCCCAAATCTACTCTAATGCCTAATAAACGCAGCGCCGGGGCCCACTTTTGGGGTGGCAACGCCTTAGTAAAAACATCTGCGGCCTGACTGTCGGTCTGACAGTACTCGAGTTCGGCTGAGTCTTCGCGGAAGACTTCGGAAAGGCCAGATAAGTTTACCTTATGGGTGCGTGTGATGTGCCTAAGCTTAGGGGAATAACCTTTACGTACTACCAGGATGGTAGCTTGGTTATCTTCTAAAACTCTAAGCGTCACGGTGCGCCCTAGGAGAAGCTCCCAGAGTTGCAGGGCCGGCAGGCCTTCTTGGTAAAGGGAATAAGCCAAGGAAACCACTTCTGATTCTGTGGTAGAACGGGATGTGGATGTTTGGCGTTTGCTAACCCACGCAAGAGGGAAGAAGGAGTTAGGCCCATATAGAACTAAGTACCCACCGGATGTGGACTTTCCACTAAGACGATCGCCTGCGAAATCTGCGTCAACGTATAAACGTAACTCAAGATCTTCGGGATTATCTTTGATGGTACCCACTAGACGGTATTGGGGTGTAGAGTCTATGTATTGGATGAGTCTTAACAACCTCTTATCGTCCCCCCTGGACCAAGATTGCACTTTAGTGGCTAAATCGTTGATGGGTTTTATTATGTCAGGTCTGGACAGTCGACCAAGCCACAACGCCTTCATAAGAATGCGGCATGCATTAGGTGCCAGTTCACCTTTAGCCTCTTCATCTTCAACAGAGACAGAACCATCAGGTACAAAAGGAGTGGCAGCATGCTTCAAACTTTTAGTGTTGGTGATGGACTTATAAAGATCAACTGTTTGGTGTGCATAATCTAGCATGTCAAAGACTAAGGCTTCTTGTGCGCGAAACGCAGCACATTCCTCGGAACCTTCGGTTTTGGGCAATGGCATTACTAGATGATTGCGACCTAAAATTCGGTATATTGGTTCAGGTGGTTCAATATCCACAACAGATGTCAGCTTTGCCCAGAAGGCATCATGTTGGTCAGTGGGACCAGCAAGCGTGAGATCATCTACATAGGTGGAAAGCAACAACTTAGTATCTGGGAAAAAGAAGTTACCAGGGTATTCAGGTACCTCTTGGCCACCTAGGTTGCGGATAATTTTCTTTAAGTGCTGCTCCCAAAGGCCACCGGCATCAGGATGACCATATAAGGCTTTAACTAGGAGGACTACAGGTTTAACAAACTTATCTCGCCAATGTTTTGGTCTTAGCTCAGGCGGGAGTTCTATCCAGGTCTTGTACTTTGAAGACAGGAGTGCTTGAACGTAAGCCTTTACAGCATCGGCTGCGGATGAGCTATTACCTGGCAGGGAACCGTATGCCAAACAAGCATTCAAACCTTGGACCGAAGTCGGGTTTGCCCCTAGCTCCTGGTAGACCGCTGCAGCGCCATGTTCATCCTTTGCGCAGTCGCCCCTATAGACGATCCTGCCCTTCATCTTTTGCAGGTGCTGCGCAAGCTCGAAGAATTTAATGGACGCTATGGTCATGAGTTGCCCGAAATGAACGGACACTCCTGTGCGCTTGGCCTCGGCGCGTACATCTTCCTTTTCCCGAACGGAATCAAGTGACCACGTTCCTGCCTTGATCAGTCCGTCGGCCTCGGCCTTAACAGCATCAAGGGCTTGGGGGTTGGATAACATCTCGGCCCTAGAAAGCAACTTAGTTACCATAGCTTGAACTTCTTTGGAAGGTTCATTGTTATCTTCATGCCCGAAGGCTTGTGACAACAAACGCTCATGGTCTAGAAGCTCCGACACTAAGCAGTTTACTGTTGGATCCGTTTCAATGGCAACTGCAAGATCCTCAAAACCAGCTAGTGGGGACACATGTTTAAGATGTTGTTCAACTTCGCGGTGCTCTTGGGGTTCGGTTGAAAGTGGAGCGCATGGCATTGCGGGAGCATGTTGTTGAGAACACTTAGCAGGGTACAGCGCTTGGGTAATCAAAAATGCCATCTCTGGAGGATACATAGCTGATCGCGCCGTTTCCGAACCTTCACACTTTTCATGTGGCTGTTCACAACTGCACTTTTTATCTTTAAAAACATCTACTATTCTTTGGGAAGTGGTTCGGACTCTCCAAGGCTTTTTGATGGGAACACCTTTCTTGGACTTAAGACCTACTGCACAACCATCGAAATCAACTTCCATAAACTCAGGGTGAGAATTAAAGAAAGCTACGACATCTGGTCTCTTCCAGCCAGTTGAGGGACGTGGCCATTCAAAAGAAACAGTGCCTCCTAGTTTCAAAACTAATTCTGCCCTTTTGGTAAAGCTTCTGAAAAGTCGTTTCGATTCTCGGAGTTGGAGCGCTAATCTTTTCATATAAGCAGCTCCTCCCTTCCGTCTATTGATATACTGCCAAGGTGAACCAGACGTGCATGGTATGGACGACCAAAGGTTAGGTGGTGCAACTTTTGCGGCTTCACCTATTTGATAATCAAGTTGGGAACATTGATTCTCATCACTTAAGTCTATCCTTTCCTTGCATAACCCAATGTGATTTACGTTACATTGTTCACTTGTCAACCCAAGCTGTGAGTTGAGGGAACATGCAAACTCAAACAGTGTTGACTTCTCATTGGATCTCTGGCTTTTCTTCAAGGCACGTCGTTTACGACGGTTATTGTTATTCTTAGGAGGCTGATTAACTGCGGGACATGCAGGCACGGGCTGTGCACCGAACACTGGCAAGGAATCCCTACATAACTCAGCGCAGCTGGGAGCAGTCTGGGGCAAAGTGGCAGCACCAGAGACGCTATAAGGAACAGCAATTGTGATTTCACCTTCATCATCAAATACGCTGTCCACCGGTGGTGGTTCCACGGGGGCATCCTCAAGCGCACTAGGACCTTCGCTGGGAGGTTCGACAACTACCGACTCTGATATGGGCTTTGACTTGGCTTCCAGCTCCTTTTCTTCATCAACTAGTTTCTGGAACCGTTTGCGGCACTCTGCATTATGGTACCGAGTCTTATTCTTACACCCTGTACAACCGGGAGTCTCCTTAAACTTTACGATGCGGTCTAAGGTGATATAAACCGATCTAGGTTTGGGACCGGGTGTAGATGGGGAAGCTAAACCGCCGTCTGGTGGAAACGGAACATTTTGCAGGGCTATTTCAGGAAGTTTAACATCATCGGGATCATCCCCCCTGATCAAGGCCTGATGCTTCGAAAAACCAACGGGAAAATAGGCATCACCATCTGGAAGGTATAGTTCAGGCTCGGGTACATCGGAAACACATGAAGCACCTCTAGTTCGAAACTCTTGATAATCTAATATCCGAACAACATATCTGTAACGAAAACCAGAATCGATTCGCCAACCAAGAAACAAACCAGGAGCCATATTGGGTTCTAAGGTCCTTTTTGTTGGATGCTTCTTGCGATAATACACAAGTTGACCAAAACACAAACGCTTACCATCAAACTTTTCACGTGTAAGAGCTTCCCATTGGGTCTTTTCAGGTCCACAATAGAAGGTCTATCAAAAGTCATGGAAAGACATGCGTATGGGTAACTATAAGTGTGATACTCATAAGGCAAACCAGATTGTAAATGAACAACCCTGCAACACTCTTTCTCTTCCCGGATGTCGCGCTCTAGGAGAGCGTTGTGCGGCCAACGGTTGGGAAGGGACGTCTCAGGAACGAAGCCGACCTGATGGGCAGCCTGCTCCAATTCCTGTGCTTCGTCCATTTTGATAAGTGTGTGGGTGGCAAGTTCATTGGCTTTCAATCCCACGAAATGTCGAAAATTTTTGGCATGTGATTCAACATCTCTTTTTGATAGGGGATATGCTATTCGTGCACCAGAGTAAAGGTCCCTTACCACATGGTGTGTTTTAACCCCTCCTATTCCCGTTCCAAAATGCTCAGACCCTTTTGCAAGGATAACATCATCAGTGGCCAATTGCTCAAAAGGTTGTTTTGGTGGATCAATCTTATCATCGGACTTACCATCCTTAACATGAGAGACCCGCATTGCAGTATCCTTAGCAATATGGCATAATGGGCAATATGGATTTTTGGGGTAGTGAGTCAAAAGATGCTCTAAGCTAGTGGCTTCCTTTTTCAAGACTTCATCTTTGATAGGGATACCATCACCTAACTCAACAAGCAACTTATCATCTAAAGGGTGCGGTGGCGCGCTAGGAGCAGCACCTTCCGGTACACTTGCATGTGGGCTGCTGGATGCAGCTGCATCTTTTGGATCATCGGCCTCAGCAACTTCGTCAAGTCGTGCGACATCTTGGCCTGCAAAACTAGGTGAATAACCAGAATCCTCATCCGGCAAAGGATCAGCTGGGAGAGCTGTGGAAACTGGGGTTAACCTTTCTGCTGGAACAAAGTTACGCGGACTAAGTTGTTCATCGTATTGGGGAACATATTCAACAACACGTGAGGCACAAATCCTAGCATTGCGGGGAACCTTAAGTTTGCATCTATTGATGTTCTCAGGTGCAACTAGATATGGAACATTTTCTCGGGGATCCCAAACGAACATATAACCTTTATCCATAACAGTCTTGCCGATACTCTGAGCTGGTGGGCAATCTTTTAAGACATAAACCTCCTCCCCTTCTAAGATTTTGCTGCCGTCAAAAGCGATTGACTCTTGACCAGCCTGGCTACCCCCCCCTGTCGCGAAAGCTACTGGGTTTGGAGATTGCTGCAAAAACTCTTTCATTTTTGGGGTTAAGGCTTGTTTGCCAATTAGATGCCTACCGGCTGCAGTGTCCCAAAGCCACGGGATTGCTCCGTTAAGCTTGGAAGGCATAGCGTCAACAATGGGCACAGCTGCTGTGCCAGCAGCTATAGTGGCTACATTGCCAGGAACGCTAGTTGTAGACTTAGGCTTGGATAATGCTCGGGGTGGAGGCCCCTTATACTTTTCGGTGGCAGAATGCAAGAAGGCGCACTGCTTCGCCTTGCAGGCGTTGTAGGCGTAGAACATACATGGTGTTCTTGCCTTTTGGGCCGGGGTCATATTGGCGACCCTGTTGGCCTCCGCACTCCTTGGAGTGGTTGCGCCTGCCTTTGGTGGTGGTGAAGTAGTGGTTGTGCCCTTAGCTTTGGCCTTTGGTTTGGCCTTAGCTTTAGCATGAGGCGCTGGAGCAGCCTCTACCTTCTTACCTTTGTCTGCCTTAGATTTTGGATTTGCATTTTTGGGAGCGGGGGCCCCAGGCACACCAGCCTTAGGATTACCTTTTGGGGCAGCCTTAGGATCAGAGGTGGCAGGGGCTCCTGCAACTTTTGGGTTATTGGTACCAAGATATCCCTCCGCAGGCTTGAGCTTAAGTTGTTTATCAAACTCAATACGATTCTTGCGTTGTTGGTCAAGTTGGAGGACTAGCTCTACTTTTTCCCACAACCAATTAGTCGATCTGCGGTGGCTGGTAAGTGGGGCTTCTCGGGCTTTCAACACTTTGGCAGCCATGATAGGGGTCCGCTCGAGTTCGTCAATTAAATGGTTAAAAAGAGTTTGCTCTCGCGGTAAATCTTGGATTGGTATGGTTGACATCACATAAATATACTTGTCTCTGAAGGCCTCTAGATCTTGGTGCGTATTTCCCGGGATGCGAAGCGATAACAAGTTGCGTTCTCCCAACATGCCAATTCTATCGCGTTCCAGTTGGAAATAGTGAAAGATCTTTTGGAGCATTACGCGTCCACACGGCATAGAGCCGGAAGAGAGGCGCTCAGATTCAACCATTTGCTGAAAAATTAAGCCAAATCGACCCCGTCGGCAAGTTTTTATAAGCTTTGAGGCGATTTCTCGATCCGTGCGTGGGAAGCGTGGATCGGTTTTTAGCTGATTTTCAGTGGATGTCATGCATTCTTGGGCCCATTGGTAAACTTCGTTACCTGGGGTTTTCTGTAGCTTACCGATGGCCATGAGGACCTGATTGACATATCCTCTAGCTTGACCGGCGTTTTCAGGAGGGTTTGGAAAAACCAAATCATTGAGTGATTTTACTCTAATGGTATTATCCTCCTCATCTGCATAGTCCCTAACTTCAGCATCACCGGGACGGGGTTGATCAGACCCTTGGTCCGGAAAATCTCCTCCCCCCATGTTCATAGTTAAGTATGGGCAGTTAATTTCATCATGAAATTCTCCACAAATCCTACATTGAGTATATGGATTTGGTGGGGGTGGCCCAGCATCAGAATCTGATGAGGACTCAGAACTACCCGACTGCTTAGAACGTTGGGACCCAGAGTTATAAACATATGGAGACCCTTGGGGTAAAAGACCTGCTTAACTTAGAGGCAACGGCGGCAGGCCCGGTGGCAACACCTGTTGTGGCAAAGGCGCGACGGGGGTCTGACGTCTTGACCCGCTTGGTGCGCTCAAAGCAGCACCTCCCATGGCCAAAGCTTGAGGGGTGCTAGGTGGTGGAGCTATAGGCATTGGTGCTTTCGCCGCTTGCAGTTGTGCTACAAGTTGTGTCTGTGTGTGCAACGCTTGCATAAGTTGTGAAACTTGGTCCTGTAATGCACTAATGCGGTCTTCATTTGTACAATGCTCACTTGCCGCAGTACCAACATTAAGTTGCACGGCACTAGGTGCCGGAACAGGGCTAGGTTGTGCTAGACCCGACTGCAGGGGAACAATTGCACTAGAAGACAATGGTAGGCCTTCGGGGGCTTCTACCAAAACAGGCGGTCCAAAACTTATGGGGATGCTTGGAACACTAGACAAATTTTGGGTGGATGACGCAGGTTGTGCTGCATCAGGCAAAACAGGATTAAACTGAATCAAAGGGGATTCCCTAGGAGACATACCTGTTGGTTGCCTAGGTGGAGTGTGAATTGGTGTGGCTGACCCCTCCATAACGTCTGAAGTAAAAGGGTTATTTTGGCCCTCAAACAAATCAAATTCGGTATGAACGGTCATTGGTGATTCAGGAATTGGGGTCGGGGTTGCAACTGGGATGTTATGGGCACCCTGTTGCTGGATGGCATCCAATTGGATTGGAGTCTAGCTATCCTTATCTCCCTATCCACTAACTGATTATCACGATCAACCAACTGTTGTGAACCAATTGCAATTTGTTGTTGAAGTGGTCGAATGTTATCATTAACCCATTGTTGTGCCCTTTCTTGAACTACACCCCTATTAGCCAAAATTTCCCGTTCAGCTTCATCACGAATCCCCTGAACTTGTTGTTGGGCCCTCATCTCTAAAAGTTGGAAATTTCTATCCCTCTGCTCAATGGCAGCCCGAGCTTCCTCCTGCTGAGCCAAGTAGGCACGTGTGGCCTGCTGTTGGTACGCCGCTGCAGCCTGAGCAAAATCAGACTGTTGTTGCACGGCCCCGGCATGGATGGCTTTGGCAACCTGTTGGGCATGTTGAACTTCTAGTTGTGATGAGAGTGCTACATCGGCAGCATTATTAGCTATTAAGGACGCTTGATGCGCTTGGGTTACAGCTGCACCTGCCAAGAAAGACGCTTGTGTAGCATTAAGGTCAATGGGAACATTGGGATTGTGCCTACTGCTGCTACTGGATGGATCAGGACCTGAACGTGCTCTCTGCCTAGCCCTACCCCTATCCTCCATACTAGTATCGGATGATTCAGCTTGGGGATTATTACGGGATAGGTTACTTCCAGATGCTCTTCGGGGAACAAGTATTGTGGAAGCGGCAGGTATTCTAGTACCACTAGGTAATTTGGGGTCTTCTGGAGAACTCCTAGACCTATCTGCACCTGAACTCTCACTTGGTGGAGTTAATCCAGACTGCATCTTTTACCAAGGGACCAGCACGAATGGGTCCTGGCGCGAGCGGATGCTCAAGCACCTCCCAGTGAAACAACAAGACAAGACACGGACGACCAAAGGCACGGCTGTGCCGGATGAGACGCGGTACTGGGTGTGCAGATGGCACAACCTCAGGCGAAACGAAAAGACAATGACAGGCAAAACTGTACAAGGGCGAGCTATTTATTTGGTTTTGGATTTTACGCTCAAGCCCCTACCAAATCGCCGGTGATGCCTATTTTGGATGCCGATGAAGTTCCAGCCACAAGAAAGCTAATTCCTACGGCGAGAGAATTGGTCTCCCCTCAAAGGCACCGGTGCGTGATTGCGCAAAAAGTAGTCCACCCCTTTGTCCCGGACTGCACTTTCCAATTGAGGCCACCAACTCAATGTGCTGGACTTGTATACACAAATCGTAAAGATGTTGGCGCGTGCAGCTTCGTCGCAAACGTCTTGGCGATCGTCAAGATGTATGTTTGCGCCGCTGGATGTGAGGACGGGTGTCTTACCACCAGGACCTACTGGATCGTTAACCACCGTTACGGTGCGAAATGGAAGGCCCTGTGATCTACAGAACTCCGCAAGATTATTTGCGTCCTCTTCCGTCTGCCGACCGCGGGCGACGCCGCTGAAGGAAACGATGTGGAACTCGATTCTGCCCTGTGCGAGCTGCACTAGGTTCACGAATTTATCCACAATAGAACGATCAAATACACGAAGGGCGTTTCTAGCACAGTCGAGGGTGTCGTGCCAATCGAAGAACACGACTAGATTATTGCCACCTACACTTCGCTCTTGACGAGCTCGGATTATGGGGCCTAAATCTATTCTACCCCCTGGCGCGCGAATCGCAGCACCTGCCTTACCGCTAGTAGGAACAGATGCTGTTGATGTAGAAGTCGCCTTAGGTGGTCGCGGAGGTGGTGTTGGTGGTGTCGACACTGGTGTCGGAGGTGGACTAGGTTTTGGGGACGCAGATTTATGGGCTTTTGGGACAGGTCTTTCAGGCCTAGGTGGAACAACAATGGGAGGCTGCTTTGGAGGTGGCTTCACCTTATTGTGCTTCCTCTTCTGTTTTTCCTCCTGTTGATAGGCTTCAAGTGCTTGGCGATGCTTTCGATCTGCGAGCGACTCCACGTGGCGCTCCCAAGCCCTGTCTTGATGCTCTTTGGAGCGGGCCCAAGCTGCGTTAAGTTCCTCCTCTGTGGGCTCTGGAGGATCGGGGTCTACACCTGGCTCGTAAGCTTGGCCAACAGTTACGGAGTAGTTGTAGGGAGGTCTAGGAGGAGCCTTATATTTCTTTTTAACTGGAGGACCTCCTGCTTGGGGCGCACGTGCAGCCCCTTCCCGCCAAGGTGGGACTGACGTAGACCTACTTGCTGAACTAACTCCGGGTGGAGGCGGCTTAACACTAGCTGGCTGTGATGACGATCTTGGTGGTGGTGAGCCTATAGATTTTGGAGGAGTCTTAGGTCTTGGGATATCAGGGACAAAAACCTCGGCTTTGGTGCCGTCTCGAAAGATTTGGGTTTGGATTGTACCTGAAACTCTTGTTGAAGAAGTTGTTACGGCAACTGGAGCCTCTTCCTCAGCTGTTGTGTCCCTGTGACGAGATCTCGAACGTTCAGCACCTTTTGCACTGGGTGACAAAAACCTACTAACACTACCTCTAATAGTTGGAGCTTTCGGCGATGCCTGCGATGGAGTGCTGGGTTCTTGAGGCGCTAATGGAGCAGCCTCTTCCTCAACTTCTACTTCAACCTCAACTTCCTCCTCACCCTCGGGCGGGGCTTCAGGAGGGTCAGATGAGTGATCCTCTTCCTCTTCGCCTTCTGGTTCACCTGGATCAGAGGGATCTGGGTCCTCGTCCGGTGCCTCGGGCTCAGATGGAGGCCCACCTGGCGCAGCAGCAGTTGATGTTGGTTCGGGTTGAGGAATTGATCTACGTCGAGATTGATAAACCTGCCTACGCCCAGAAGAAGTTGTTGTAACAATAGCCCTTCTTTTTGGTGGAGGAACTGTAGTTTCTTCTTCTTCAACCCCGTCAACAAGTTCTGAGTCTACAGCAACTAGACCCTCAGGTTCAGAGATCGGGATTACCTGGGTATTATGGGAGGATACCAATGCAGTGTTGCTACCAACCAATGACGGATCACGCCAAACTTCGTCAGCAAGTTCGTGGGGGTCAACGGATGATGTAGCGGTGCCAGGAATGGCAACAGGAACAGTTGTGGGTTCCCTTCCTACAGAGCCAGGCGGCTTTGAGATACGCACCCAAGTGCCCTCAGAGTTTATTATCACAGGGGGATAGTTACTATCAGCGGGTCTTAGGGCTATTGGTCGGGAACTAAGACTAGGGGTACCCAAGTTACCACCCCTTGCGCGGCGCAACACCTCAGTGTCCTGATCTGCAAAAGAACCGTCAGCTCTCGGGGTGAGAGTGGCTGGAACCCGTGATCTGGAGCGGCTCACTGGCTTAGGTGCAGCGGGTGCTGATGCGGCTGGGGTTTTATCGATGTTACCACCTTTAACTTTTCGGGCAGGGGGTGTGCCAGCTCTCTCACGTGGTCTTCCACGCTCTGCCTTATCCAAATCAGCCGCCGATGGCGGTGGGTGAGATGGTGGCGGAGGGATCGCTGTTGCAGCCCTCTCTCCTCTTGGCGTTGCAGCTCTTGGCGGCCGCTGCGGAGGGGGTCCTAAAGTCTGGTGGAAATCTCGATGTGGTGGCACCGGAGGTGCTGGATAACTTGGTGGTGATCCTAATCTACTTAAAGGATTATTCTTGGGAGGCTTAGCAACTTTGGGGTCCGATGCTTTAGGCTTGGCCGGTTCTGGCACGGATGCTTCGCCGGATGCTTTTGGATCGGATGCTTGCTCAGCCTTTTCAGGTCTAGGGCGCTTTTCAGCAGCCCCTCCCGTGGCACGTGGCGGCGGAACACTGGCTACGGACTCTGAAACTTTCGGAGCGGGTTGATGGCCTGCAGGTCGAAGGGATGGCACCCACGGCGGTGGGTGATTAGGCTCCTTGGGCTCTGACGCTGGCTTAGGCCTAGCTTTAGCTTTGGGTGGACCCCTTGGTGATGGTGTGTGGGTTTCTTCAGAAGAACTAACACCCCTATCTAATGTTGGGTCAACACCTAATGCTGTAGCTTGCTCGGATCCAGATGGTAGTTCAGTATTTTGGGTAAACACACTAGCTTTGGCTTTTGCCTTACCTTTTGGTTGTGGACCCCTATAGGTATCGTAGTCGTCCCAAACGGATCTAGGTGGATCTGGGTCCCCAAATGCCTGCAAGTTGATGTGATCCCTATCAGGTAGCACAGTGTTTGCAGCAGTATCTGGAGCAAGATGCAATTCACCACTTCGATATCCGTTGGTAAAAACCCAATTTCTATAAGGAGCAAAGGTATTAGCAAGATGGACTAAGATTTGGTTTAGCGTACAATGATTGTAGAGGACCCTAAAGACACGGACAGTCCAGATCAGTTCAGCGGATGCTTCTGAGTGGTGGACGTACCTGAGCCAGAATTCTGCCTCGTTCCAAAGAAAGTTAGCTAGTTTATCAAAGTCGGATTGCCAACGCTGGATGAGCCGCTTGGTCTGGGCTTTCTTCCCGCCTTTGGTTCCACGTACACGGGGACCTCTGGACGGTCCTGCAGGAGAATGGCCTGTTTGGACGTGCCCAGTTGTTGAGGTGCGGCAGCCCCTTCCTGCTCAAGAAACGGTGATGTTGGGGGCGGTGGGACTTCGTCCTCTTCCGCTGTCCCTCCAAGGTGTTGGACGTATACCGGAGCAAATGTCGAATTAGGGTCTGGCTCAACTACGGATGGAGAGCTCCCTACAATCGGATCTGCGGCGGAGTCTGCAACCTCAGCACTAGTTTCCTGATCAGGGTTATTAGAAAAATCAGCTTCTTCTTTTGGAATTAAATTTTCGGGGCTATCACTTTCGAGATTATTTTCTGCTTCGATTTGATCGGATGCCTCAAGCTGTTCGGCTGGCTCGGCGGTGGGATCGGCGTCAGCCTCAAGTGCTTCAAACAACTGCTCAGTAGTGACTTCCTCTTCCGGTTTGACTGGGTCAAGAAGGGAGAGTGCGTCAAACTTTAAGATGTCGAAGTCCTCGTCGGCTTCTTCCTGTAGGGCGCTAGATGCAGCCCCTCCCACTTCAAAACCAGCTGTCGGCACGGGCGGGTCTTCAGAGGCGTCTGCCCAGTTAAATCCAGTACTACCTTCAACAGTGACTTCAGCGCTTTCAGCAGCTTCCGCCTCTGCTTCCGGGTTCCCGTCAGCAACTGGTTCGGAGGCGCTCAAAGCAGCCCCCTCCAACAGACCCTCTGGTACCATAAAAGGTGAAACAGGAAATCAGCGAAAAGTGAAAGGCAGTGAACGAGGTTGCGTGGGGCCTAAGTTACCGACAAGGGAGATTAAGACTTTCCCAGCAAAAGAACACTAAGCCAATGCGGCTGATAACCAGAGAAACAAGGGGAAAAACACAAAACCACAAGTTAATCTCCCTTGTCCCATAGATCAACAAGTGCAAACCCTTTTACGCTATGCACTTGAGCCATGCAGTCGGTAGACATTGATTAATCCTACCTCGCTACGTGGCTACTACCCCATTAACTAACGCTTCTAGTTATGGGGATATGAACATTGAAATAACTGTACAACTACTTTGGTGGTTGGACTCATAGCTACAGTCAGGAGTGAACTAATACTAGTATATACAGTGGTGGTATAGGGGTCGTAATATTTCTACTAGTAAAACCTTTAGGTTAGTCATTTCTTTTTTACAACATCCACAGTTTTTATAAGTAAATAGCATCCTCTTACTATATATAGGTAATTTTTCTTTAAGTAGTTTTTGGGGGCTCGTTCAGTTTTCGGGTTTGGGTTGGTTTTTATGTTCCCTTTCCTCCTCTTCCAGTTCCTTTATAACCATATCTATTTCACTCATTCCTTCGTTGGGGTCTTGTCCATTGCGGAGGTTTTTTAACCTCTCAAAATCCTTCACTTTGTGTCTTTCATTGGGTGGGAGGGTTTTGAGATGTTCCTTCAACTCTGTCAGGTCAAAGTATGTGTCGTGTTCTTCATCCTCATTTTCCAAAAACATTTCCATTCGTTGCTTTTCCATTTCCAAAAGTTTGTTTTCCATTTGTTGGAATTTCCTTTGTTTCTTGCCACACTTTCCACAAACATTCACGAAGGTTTTTAACAAATAATTCCAACTAGGTTTTTTGTAATCACCATTGTTTAAGGTGATACACTCGCTCATAATACGACATCCACAGTCAAATTTAGTCATCTTACTTATTTTTACTATATATAGGTATTTTTTCTTTAAGTATATTTTTTATTGCTGATAATTTGAAAAATCTAATATTATAATATATGGCAAGGAGACTATCAAGAGATGACATCATAAGCAATGTCTATTACAATCTTGAAACGGGCTTCGGTTCAATCAATGAGACCCTCAAGAAAGCCAAGGAACAAGACCAGTCCATCAACAGGGTGGATGTGGAAAACTTTATGAGGAAACAGCCCAACAAACAGATTAGAAAATACAGGGGTTCAAACTCCTACACCGCACCCTTCGCAAGGTTTGAATTCCAGATTGACATAATGGATATGAAACCCCTTACCAAAGAACCAGAGACGAAAATTCCAATCAAGAATGATGAACCAAGATATGCGATGGTTGTTATTGACATCTTCAGCAAGTTGGCTAATGTTGTCCCTATAGGAAATGTTCAAAATCTAAAAAGACGCAAACTCTAGAAAACTTTGCTAATGGAAAGGCATTATGTAAAAAATGTTGTGAGTATAAACAGCATTATAGAGAAAATCACCGAGAAGAATTAAGACAAAAAGAGCGGGAACGCTATGAACAATACACACGACAAAAACTTGAGAAACAGAAAGAAAAGGTTGAATGTCCCATTTGTAAAATTGAGATTTCAAGAACAAAATGTTAAGACACAAAAGAACCCAACGACATAAAAAACACTTGAACAAACCTAACCCAAAACAAATAGAACAACAAAAAAAAACTGATGAAGAAATGACACGAATAAACCACCAAGAAATCATAGACTACCTTAACGCAACATTTCCCTCATATCCAGATGGTTAAATCACAACAACCTCAACAAATCCTAACCACATTCAAACAGAAAACCCCAGAAAAGTTAGCGACAAAAAAAACCCAGAACATACAACACATAAAACATCAAAGGGAAGGAAGAAACATTGAACAAGAACATAAAAAACATAACAGGCAAAACGAGCTCCTCAGGCATACACTCTGTCTCCATGGCCACTGGCATCTCCTCCAAAATCATCGCTGGGAAGCTGGCTCTTGGATGCCCATCTGCAGCTTGATATACTGTTGACCCATAGCATCAATATAAACGATCTTAATGTCCAATCTGCATGAACGTTTACCGGAGCTTGGAGCAAACTCAAGTTCGATTCGTTTTTGCATGTCTAAAACTTCATAGAGACCCCAAATAATCCAAATCGGTATCTTCGATGGTTACAGAAACCATTAACATCTGCATGTTATGGTTAAATAAAAATAAATCACATTAATTCATATAAAAATCCTACAATGCATCATGGGCCCCAGGGCCCCATGTCCTGCTCTTCATGGAAGAGTCGCACCGACTCTGACATCGCTGAGGACCTCGACCATCCAACGGACCATGATGGAACCATCCACTTGTCACCACAATGTATCACTATATGTAGACTAAATAAATATATATATATAATGTATATATATAATGTATATATATAATGTATATATATAATATATATAATGTATATATATAATGTATATATATAATGTATATATATATAATGTATATATATAATGTATATATAAAATGTATATATATAATGTATATATATAATGTATATATATATAATGTATATATATAATGTATATATATATAATGTATATATATAATGTGTATATATATAATGTATGTATATATAATTATATATAATGTATATATATAGACTATGTATAGGCCACGTCTAGACTATGTATAGACTATATATATATAGAATATATTGACTCTACTCGTAGCACAAACTAAAAAACAAGATGAAACCCACGAACCCGAATGCTCACATGTATGTTAATGGTACAGATGTCAAAACACATGGTTATGCAGTCACGCACAATACCTTTCTGCAATAGTTTATTTGAACAGTCTTGTACATGTTTCCCTTGTTACCAGTCTGCAGTGTGGAGTGGATAGTGTAGAGTGTGGAGTGTGGAGTGTGAAGTAAGGAGTGTGGAGTGTGAAGTGTGGAGTGGGGAGTGTAGAGTGTGTAAAGTGTAGAATGCGGAGTGTAAAGTGTAGAGTGTGGAGTATGGAGTGTAAAGTGTAGAGTGTGGAGTGTAGAGTGTGGAGTGTGGAGTGTAGTGTAGAGTGTGGAGTGAGGAGTGTAAAGTGCAAAGTGTGGAGTGTGGAGTGTAAAGTGAGGAGTGTAAAGTGTGGAGTGAGGAGTGTGGAGTGCAAAGTGAGGAGTGTAAAGTGTGGGCTGAGGAGTGTGGAGTTTGTAAATTGTAGAGTGTGAAGTGTAGAGTGTAGTGTGTGGAGTGGGGAGTGGAAAGTGTAGAGTGTGGTGTGTAGAGTGTGGAGTGTGGAGTGTAAAGTGTAGAGTGTAGAGTGTGGAGTGTGGAGTGTAAAGTGTGGAGTGTGGAGTGAGGAGTGTAAAGTGTGGAGTGTGGAGTGTAAAGTGTGGAGTGTGGAGCGTAAAGTGTAGTGTGGGGAGTCTGGAGTGGAAAGTGTAGAGTGTGGTGTGTAGAGTGTGGAGTGTGGAGTGTAAAGTGTAGAGTGTGGAGTGTGGAGTGTAAAGTGTAGAGTGTGGAGTGTGGAGTGTAAAGTGTGGAGTGTAAAGTGTGGAGTGAGGAGTGTAAAGTGGAAAGCGTGGAGTGTAAAGTGTAAAGTGTGGAGTGTAGAGTGTAGAGTGTAGAGTGTAAAGTGTAGTGTGTGGAGTGTGGAGTGTAAAGTGAGGAGTGTAAAGTGTGGAGTGAGGAGTGTAAAGTGTGGAGTGAGGAGTGTAAAGTGGAAAGCGTGGAGTGTAAAGTGTAAAGTGTGGAGTGTAGAGTGTATAGTGTAGAGTGTAAAGTGTGGAGTGTAAAGTGTGGAGTGTAAAGTGTAGTGTGTGGAGTGAGGAGTGTAAAGTGTGGAGTGTGGAGTGTAAAGTTTGGAGTGTGGAGTGAGGAGTGTAAAGTGTGAAGTGTAAAGTGTGGAGTGTGGAGCGTAAAGTGTAGAGTGTGGAGTCTGGAGTGGAAAGTGTAGAGTGTGGTGTGTAGAGTGTGGAGTGTGGAGTGTAAAGTGAGGAGTGTACAGTGTGGAGTGTGGAGTGAGGAGTGTAAAGTATAAAGTGTCGAGTATGGAGTGTACAGGTGGTGTAAAGTCGGGAGTGTGGAGTGTAGTGTGGAGTGAGGAGTGTAAAGTGTGAAGTGTGGAGTGTGGAGTGTAAAGTGTAGAGTGTGGAGTGTGAAATGTGGAGTGGAAAGTGTAGAGTGTGGTGTGTAGAGTGTGGAGTGTGGAGTGTAAAATGTAAAGTGTGGAGTGTAGAGTGTAAAGTGTAGAGTGTGGAGTGTGGAGTGGGGAGTGTAAAGTGTGGAGTGAGGAGTGTAAAGTGTGGAGTGTGGAGTGTAAAGTGTGGAGTGAGGAGTGTAAAGTGTGGAGTGTGGAGTGTAAAGTGTGGAGTGTGGAGTGTGGAGTGGAAAGTGTGGAGTGTGAAGTGTGGAGTGTAAAGTGATTTGTGTGTAGTGTAAAGTGTGGAGTGTAAAGTGTAGAGTGTGGAGTGTGGAGTGTAAAGTGTACAGTGAGGAGTGAGGAGTGGAAAGTGTAGAGTGTAGTGTAAAGTGTGGAGTGTGGAGTGTGGAGTGTAAAGTCTCAGGTGAGGAGTGAGGAGTGTAAAGTGCAAAGTGTAAAGTGTGGAGTGTAAAGTGTAGAGTGTGGAGTCTAAAGTGTAAATTGTGGAGTCTAATGTGTAAATTGTGGAGTGTGGAGTGCGGAGCTTCCCCCATAGACACGGCGACGCCACAGGAAAACCAGAGACTCGAGACGAGACACGTGGGTGCAAAAAAACGAGCATTTCCTACGAGACTTCCTTCAAAATCTTCAAATTTGATATTTTCGACACGTTATCAAACAGGTTGGAATGTCACGAAGTGCCACACCTGCCACGCAAAACGACATGACAACCTGCTTGGAAACCTTCCGAAAAGGAGAGATTTTGCGGCTTCCCCCATAGACACGACGACGCCACAGGAAAACCAGAGACCCGAGACGAGACGCATGGTACGGAAAAACGAGCATTTCGTGCGAGACTTCCTCCAATTTTCACAGTTGGCAACATGACAAAAGGACAAGTTTTGCAGCTTCCCCCATAGACACGGCGAGGCCACAGGAAAACCAGAGACTCGAGACGAGACAGGTGGGAGCACCAAAACGAGCATTTCGTGCGAGACTTCCTCCAATTTTCACACTTTGTAGCTTCAAAATCGACGTTTTCCTACAAGTTTTCCTTAGAACCTGAAAATTTGCAACCTCAAAATCGATGTTTCGTGCGAGGCTTCCGTCAATTTTCAGCACATCGCACAAAATGCCACGCCTGCCAGAATTTGCACCTTGTCGCCACTTGACGCAGCCCTGCCAATGCGATTTGCAATAAACACGCAACACGACACGTCTAAAGTGCTGCGCCTGCCACGAAAAATGATGATGGACACGTCCAAAGTGCTGCGCCTGCCACGAAAAATGAACGCATCTTCTGAAAACGTCGCAAAAGTATTGCGCCTGCCACACAAAACGACTTTCGACACGTTACAAAACACGTCTGAATGTCACGAAGTGCCACGCCTGCCACGCGAAACGAAGCAACGAAACGTTGGAAACCTCCAAAAATGACCACCTCTGCAGAACTTACCATAGGCACGGCCATACGGTCCTCACGCGGACGGTTGCGGACGGTTGCGACCGTGAACGCAACGCCTAGCGAACACACCCTCAACCCCCAGACCCCCAGAGTGAAACGGGAACCCTTGCTATGCATTCGGGAAAAAGATGTCAGAATACCCGAATGAAATTATAGTATTGGCATTATCAATGCTTAAATAAATGCAGGACTTCGTTCTTCTGTCGCCAAGATGGTACGTTGGCAATCGCAAGTGTTAAAGCCAAAGATTGACATTTGGATATGTGCTTATCTCTCAAACATATTGTGAATGCCCACATGAAGCATCGAATCACCTGCATGATAAGGAAAGGATTATTTGAACACGAGAATAGTATTCTTGTTCTTGGAGAGTGTATTATCGTTTTCCAAGCCTCAGCTCAAATTCCAAACATAGAGACCTCTCAAATACTACCCACTACTGTAAATTCATGTAAATTCTGGCTGTAGCTCATATGACATATGTGTGTATATAATTGTATATATGTATATATATACAATATACTGTTATCTAATGGTATCTGTTCAATATTCACGATATTGTAGAGCGCTGCAGGCAAAGCCATAAAGATGTCACTGGCGATGTTGGTGAACTTAACCCCGAGATACGGCAAAAGGCTGGTGATCACGCCGTATCAGTTTTTGTTTTGCACGTGGTCTACACATCTCTACACTAAAAGCCCAAATATACACCAGAAGCAGTCTTTTTGCTTCATGCCCTTTCATATCATTAAAGCCATGCTTTTGAGTATCTGCTGAGTTTGCCCCTCACACGGAAACATGTCAGTGGTGTTTAACCACAAATCTTTGCAGAACCCATCTCTGCCTTGTGGGCATGATGAGCATACTGAAAACCGCGCCAAACAAATACAGCATTGCCTCAATGATTGCGGCCTTAGAACTGTCAGGGAACTGCAGAATTGACCATCAGCCCACGAGCCCATCATGGTCTGTTGCTGTATTGAAGCGATGCTGGGTTCATTAATTCATGGGGTGACGGCATGGGGTGGTTGTTACTCACCCGGCGAAATAGCAGCTGCCAACCAAGCGGCCCAAGCCATCATGCTCCGTGGGTTCACCTTTCTCAGCTGGAATCTAGCAAAGAAACAATTGGTGGTCTGCTTGTTCCATCTTGTTCCCTAATTTTGTACATTTTCTATGGAGAGTCAGTCAGAATTAGGTGAAATACTCTCATCATCTCTCAGCGTTTGTGGATGTCACAAACGATTGCCCTTGCATACTGCATTCCTTTTGCACCGTTTTGTCACGAAACATTGTGCTTGCATGTGCTTGCTGTGGTTATATCATGTTATATCCAGAAAAGCTGTGCGGGATGTTGCCAGAGCGCATGGACACTGAATGGTTCCCTCAAGTTTCATGAGAGATGACATGACAGTGATGACGACTCCCCCGAATGACAAGGCAAAACACCAGAGGTAGCCAGGTAGCCGCTGTAGCCCTTCGCCAAGTCACCGAGGTCCATGGCTTAGAGCCAAGTTGATCAAGAGGAAGATTCCTGGACCTCAGATCTGATCAGTGCGAAAGCCATGACCAGAGGTCCAATGCCAGGTATGCCGCTGTAGCCCTTCGCCAAGTCACACGAGGTCCATGGCTTAGAGCCAAGTTGATCAAGAGGAAGATTCCTGGACCTCAGATCTGATCAGTGCGAAAGCCATGAGTTCAACAGTCCAATGCCATTCCAATGCCATTCCAATGCCATTCCAATGCCCTGAGATATCTGAGATGCCCTTAGTTCTAGTGGATGATCAAAGGAGACATAGAATGATGCCTGATGAAGTTTCGATACACGACGCTGTACGTATTACGACGTATGCTAGCATAGTTCTTGAAACTTGGACCGTTTTTGAAGCGATTGCATATACATACCAAATACAAGTCTGATATTCGGATATCACCCAACCACATGTTTCCTCTCTTCAAGCCCTCCTTTGTAAGCTTCCCTGGCCTATGATCAGGCCCAGATTTCTGGAGCATTGAGTCAGCACCATCCACAAAGTTCTCCGCCTTGCAGGTCAGGTCAAAATGTGCTCTGAATGCGGAGCTTTGCAAAACAAGTCTTACCGTCCTACC
Organism: Cladocopium goreaui; assembly: GCA_947184155.2. Taxonomy (NCBI): domain Eukaryota; class Dinophyceae; order Suessiales; family Symbiodiniaceae; genus Cladocopium; species Cladocopium goreaui. Next base: position 205,695 of record CAMXCT020000156.1, on the reverse strand, counting down.
AGTGATCCGCAGCATACAACCTGTACCAGTCTGAATTGGAAACGGGATCGTTAGTGCCCAACTTTTACCACGGCAGCGCGGTATGACTCAAGGGCCCTAAAGCCAAATGTCAACGGGGGCATGTGATCACTTGGCTATACAAAATATACATTAGACAGGTCAAACTCACACTCAACCTGTTCTTCAAGGATCACATGATGCTAGTGAAAAAGTTCTCTCTAAGGCTTCTTCTGTACACGGTAAATGCACTCCTTCAAAACGCGGATGATGAGGTCCGGGCGCATGCTCTTGGTCAGAGCATCCGAGACCATAGTTCCTGTAGCAATCCAGGTAACGATGTCTCCTCCGCCATGATGCATATCCCAGGTCCTCCGGCCGTCTTGCCAAAGTGACTCATGGATTGACTGCAACTCAATGCCGAGTCGTTTGTCTGCGACCCTGCCGAGTACCTCACTCGCGAGATGGTCTGTTAAAGACCTGCAGTCTGAAAGCATCAGTTGTGGAATGCAGCTGCGGCTGTCATCCAACCATGTTTTCATCGAGTCAAGTTGGCCCATCAGTTCGGCCAATGCTCCACGTAGATTGTCACCGCTCTCTTGTCCAGCCTGCAGTGAATAAGCTTCGCATTGAAGAGTGCTGCGGCATACTCGCCGAATTGTATTTGATGCAAATCCCAATGGCATCACCCTGTAGGATGTAGTCTTGGGGTCTTTGATTTCATTGATGTCTCCAAGAAAATGGAAACGTCCTTGTTGTGATTTGTAGTTCTTCTCATTTGAAAATGAAGCATCTGTTACTGTAATGATACCAACCTCTCCCCAGGTTAGATGTCCACCTGGAAAAATGAGCTTGTTCTCAATGCCTTGTTGTGCCAGTTGTACTACGGCATTTGCGTCGTGCAAAATGGCAACTGTTGCTCCAGAAATACTGGACTGTAAGCGGCTCACACGATAACCCAAATCGGGTCTAGTCTGCCTTGCTACCCATGCCAATGATCCCGTTACAGATCGTAATCGGGTCACATCATCCTTACCCAACGGCTCGGACGCTGATCTTCCTGGCGCGATCTTGATCGGCTTGATGCGACGGGTGTTGTCACAAGTGTCTTGGGTGATTGTTCCATCTGCAGTACGCTCAAATTGCTTGCCACAATAGCGAAACGAATTTGATTCACTAGATCCCAAGTTGAACTTCTCCAAGAAGCTGTCGATCACTGACTTTCCCTCAGGAATGTATGCGTACAAGATGTCATCTACATGAGTCGCCATAAGTGCAACGCAATCTTTGTCAGTTCCTGGAAGAAAATACAATCCTGGGTAAAACTTGGATTGTTTCAAGCCACTGGATCGGGCGTCTCCGTCCAGTCTCAACCAAAAACCTCGACCGCTGTCAGTTAATCCATACACAGGCACTCTCACAAGGAAAAACACCTCTGGATCAACTCCCGGGAGACCTCCTCGGGGTTGTCTCATAATGAGGACTCTGTCGAGAGGACGACCTTGGAAATATGCGGATGCGACGTCCGCACTGTGCAATTGTGCACCCTGGATCGCCGCCCAACAGCAAAGTATGTTGTGAGCTTCCGTGTCTGCTGTAGGACTGTCTGATCTCAAACCTTCACTGACTTCGAAATTGCCGCATGACACCAACCGGCTTTTGAACTTTGGCACACATTCTTGGTCTGTTCTTCCCTTCATAAATTGATTCTTATCAACATCAACCCACTTGCTAGGAATACATTGATGCCCTTCAGCAATCAACCTCTCAGCATCTTCTTTTGAAATTTCTACAACAGCAGCGAAGTCAAGGAACTTGTTCCACTCCTTGGTTCTGGCATCCATGATGTTCTTCTGTACATCAGGTGGCGCTGATTCATAGTGGATTGATTTCAACACTTTCTTACCTAGCTCTTCGTCCTCAGGAACGCCAACTTCCTGGGACAAAAATGATGCAAACAATGCTCGTGCTTCTTGTTGTTCTTCAGGACTTCGTTCTGAGTCTCTCTCACGAGCTCTTTCAAGATGTGTTCGCAATTGATGTGGTAAGTCATCCAAAAGTTCCCTTCGCAATGGCCAAGATGACGCGACGATGAAGCTAATGCACCTGAAACGGAACCACTAAAAGGTGGCGCCCCCGAAACGGAGCCACTTGGAGTAAGATCAGGCACAAAGGAGTCTCTTCGAGATGGCACAAGTGATGAGCCTCTCTCCGACTCAGGTTGTAGCTGAGACTCTACTCGAGGTCTCACGTTGCGTTCATGATCTTCATCTCCTGGGCGTGGTCTTTCAACTCTTCTCTCTGGAGTTCTACTTTGCGAAAAGATGTCTTCTTCCATAGGACCAGTGTCTTCCTCCTCTCACCTTCTTCAAAGAAACCAGGTCGTATATCCCATTCATCTTCAGGTACTTCTGGTATAGGAGGGAGTGCTGAATCCACATTGCCTTCAGGGACAACTTCAACATCGTCTGCTTGTCCTGGACCTTCACGAACAACTTCAACCTCATCTGCTTGCCTTGCATCAAGAAACGCTTGTTGACCTGTATCATTGATGATCTTGTATGGAATCACAGGTTCACCATTCAACACTGATTGAGCAAGAGCCTCAGAAGGAGAAGCAATGCGTATGTTGTGAGAAGCTACAAGTACCGGAACGTTACCACATAGTAACCATATGTTCTTCTGGTTCTCGTGTCCGATCACACGACATGTTGGTGACCAGGACGTTCCTCCTCGCTGATTGTCTCGTCTGAAAGTGACGAGGTCACCAATGTTGAACTCACGATCAAACACACTGGCATTGCGTGTCAACGCTCTCTGAACTCTTCTTGAACAATCAAGATGAACAAAAGCCTTTTGTGCCTCAATCCTGGCCAAGTGTTGTAATGCAAAAATTGATGAAGGATCATGTCGGGCCTGAATGGCTCCGAGCTGTGCATGGTCTTCCTCAGACATGAGTGAAGCTACACCACGGGGAGCTCGACCAAGCACCCACTGAGATGGAGAAAAACCTCCAACACGCGCAGAGTCGTTCTTCACACTGAGCACCTGTGTGATGCACTTTCTTTGGTACAAGCCCCAACTTCTGCACACACTCGCCTGAAAAGAGCCTTCAACAAACCACCATGCCTCTCTACTCGGCCCAATGATTCCGGGCTCTCAAGGGGCACATGGTGCACTTGAATGTTGTGTTCATCCATGTATTGTTGCAAGACACCACGATTGTGCAAACCACGATCACACATGATAGCAACAGGATGTCCTGCCCAACTGCACCAACGTTTGATAAGTGCGTCCAAACAGGATCGCGAAGAAGCTTGACCTGCTCCAACCTTCACGACCTCGGCCTGCTGAAAACAAGTACCAATGCAAACCATGTTGAGAACTTGATACTTCTGCCCAGTTACATCTGTCAACTCCAGTACATCAATCCCCAAAGTATGGTTGAATGTATAATCACTTGGAAGCGTGACTTTGTGAGTGGGTTTCTTTGCTGATGTTTTCTCACATGTTTCACATCTATGCAACTTTACTGCATCAACAAACTCCTTGCTCACCTTTGCAGCACGCACCAAATTGACCATCACCGACTTGGGGACATGTCCAAAAGCCCTATGCAATCTACGCACAGCAATCCTAACACGCTGAGGAAGTTTACGCCAAGACCTGCGTCTTTCTGTTTCATCCTCTGGCAAACCAGGGATATCAACTTCATCCAAAAGGGTCTCTTCATGTGTCAGGTCCTCAACCGGATCCTGCAATGCAACATCTTCTGGGCCATCAACTGCATCCCAGTTCCCACCATGTTCCTGAGCCTCTTCAATGATCTCTGCTGGGAAGGCAACGCTCATCTGATCCTCCAGTTCACGCTCAAGTGACCAATCACGAATCCATTGACAAAACTCCCAGTTCAAAACGTCATCCAATTGTCGATACATAGACCAGTCTTGAAAACCTTGAATGAGTTCATCATCATTTGACACAAAAGCGAGACCAACTTCGTTGATATGGAATCTGTGGTGTTTTGAATGATTCCCATCGTTCAGTGTGTGCAACATCAACAATGAGAAATCTACACCCTGTGGCATCACAATACTGTTCCAACTCAAATACAAGATCCCCATGACACAGTGGATAATGTTCTGACTTGTACTCAATTGCAACAATGATCAATGTGCAACCCTCGAACATGTCACTCCAACCACGTGGCTCAGCATCACCGTCCAAATACGCGGCATTCACGCCGACGTCATAGGTGTGCTCGAAAAGATCCTGGAAAAGAGTCGGATGCGACGTGATGACTGCAACCCCTGAAGTACCATTGGAAACTTGAGGCTGCATCCCAAGACTGGATTGCATCACACGATCATGGTTGTTGAGATTGTTGATACCTTCCAACACCATCTTTCTGTGTTTCTTGCTCATGGTCCTCCTCTCATCAGGATGGACTGTCAAATCAACGTTGGAATCAAAACGCACAGCCATGAAACCAGTGGGAGAATACTCATAGTCATATTCATAAGAATCGGAATCATCTTGTTCCAACTTGGGCGTCAAGACCTTTGGCTGGGGCTTCGACTTCACTGCATACATTCTTTTGGGTTCTGGGGATTTCATCTCAACTTTTGGATTCAAAGACTTTTCAAAATCATCCCTTATATCCCTCAGTTTCTTGTTGGGGGTCAACTTGACACGAACGCTCATGTATGCTCCCCTCCCGGAGTCATCGAACACCCCAGGTGGGTGGTGAAACACAATCACATCGATCCACGAGTTGTCCAAACGTACCATTGCCTTGCTATCAACGTTGTCTTCAATGAGTTCCCAATTGCCTCCATTGCGAGGTCTGCACCACGTAGATCGCTTCCAGTGCTTGATGCCATTCGAGACCTTGATAATCCGATTGGGCCGGATATGATCTCGAATCAGGACGTTCATTCGAACTCCTTCCACCAGTGGATCTTCGCCATCTTTGCAAATCCAAAAGAGCCGATCCCTGTTACCCTCACGGATGCAAAAAGACACAACTTCGCTAAGGAGCTCACCGTCCAATGTTGTCACTGACACGTTCTTGTTGTCGAACGGTCCATCTGATGCCAAATTGTTTCGGATCAGTCGCTCAAGCTCATCGCGATCATTGGGAGGTTCTCGAGATCGTTGTGGCAACGTTGATCGGGGTCCGTCATCGGCCCCTCGGGGTCCGTCATCGGCCCCTGGTACATCTGAGATATGTGGAGGTGGGTGATCTGGACTCCTTGGGGCAGGTCTCGAAGAAATTGGCCTTGATGGAGCTGGTCTCGAGGTTGGGCTTCGATCTCTTCCCAAGCTCCTTCCCCTGGATGCTTGTGCATGCCTCCAAGGTGGCAGCTTCTTGCGGCTGAAGCTCGGGGATCTCCTGCGCCTTGGAGGTGAGGGCGGCGTCGGCAATCTTCGTCGACGCAAAGGGCTCCTTGATCTTCGTCCTGTTTCAGCCATCCTTTTGATCTCAACCTGTTCTGTCCGAAGATGTCCAACGTCAGTTGCAAGCCCTTGTACCAAACGTCGAATCTCATCAAGTTGATCTGATGTAGGATGACCTGTAGTGGGATGATCTGATGTAGGATGAGATGAATGTTCACCTGAGGCATCATCGGCTGGAGCGTCACGCACGTCACGGCTTGAACTCACACTGCCTCGTGATCGTGCCAACCTTGACATGTTCGGGATCAAATGTCGAATTTGTCCCAAGCTCGCAGAATGTCTTGACAACCATGGCAAACACCACCACAACGCATCTCGCCCCACTTCCAAGATGATGCATGAATGAGAACAACGTCATAACCAAGAACTTTGAGACATCTGAAGGCAGCAAATCCTTGTCCCACTGACCTGTGGCGGCCTGACTTGCACTCCAGGTCCACCAACACCTTGCTGTTAGCCTCCTGCTGAGTGACGAACTCCAGGATGTTGTTGAGATGTTGAATGAACCTGTCCACCTTAAGCAGCGTCTCAAGGATTCCATGATGCCAACCCACATGAGATCTAAGGTTTACGTCCTGATCAGGATCGTAAATGTCTTCACAGTTGATACTCAAAGTGTTCCTGCTAGATCTGCACGCATGTTGTTGAAATCTACGTCCACGAGTCATGATGATCACCTTCCTGACACTGCGCAGTTCTTCATTCAACTTCGTCTGCAAGATGTCATAGTCCCTCGAATGAAAGCCACACATATCATGATCGGCCATGGCAACGTCTGATGTGGATGCTGTGTACGCAATGTTGTACTTTCTGTGACACTTTGGGATCTGGGGAAGTTCATTCGGCGGTGTGTTGATGATGTTGGTCAACCCTTCAGTCCAGTTCATCACAAGTAAACCTGATTTTGAACACCTCTTGATATTCAATGGTTGATCTCGGATAGAAACCACTCCTTTTGCTAGGTCCTTCACTAGGCCTAATTTGGTTTGCGCATGCAATGAAAGAAGCAATGGACTGTTGCCTGTTGACAATTGATATGAATCCAACTCCACATTCATGTTCCCGTCTGGAAGCAGCAGCGAAAACGGAATAGATCTCACACCTTCGGTCTTGGTACTATCACTTCCCAGACCAGCAAAACTCTTACAACCGTCATCCTTCAATGGCATGCTGTAACCCAATCGGGCCAGTCGTGCTTCTGCATCGACTGCCCAGGCTTTGCTATGACAAGTGCTGTTGCAACCTTCATCCAACACTGCAAAGACATGAGATGACCTGGCAATGTCAACAGTTTCATAGTTCATGTAAACCAAGTCTTGGGGGTATTGAATGTCACTTCCATGCAAACAAATGCCAACGTACCCAGCTAACTCCCTGCCCGAGGGGTCGCCGTGCCCATCTTCATTGACAAGAGAAAAACTGTCCTCTTCCTCTGTCACGTCATTGATGGCTTGATGGAGTAGTTCATGTAGACGTGCACAGGTCATGACCTCAGATTGACAGGTTTCGGTAACAAGAGTGGCAAACAGGGGCAACAATTCTTCCAACTGGACCGGATTCAATCCATCCGATTCTTCAACCAATGATTCAACAATGGGGACTGCTCGAACTGATGCTGTTTCAACCTTCTTGGCAATTGCAACACGCTCCTTACGAATCTGCATAGGAGCTTCATCAATGAACGTGCAACACTTCTTGCAGAAAGTACGGTGTGTTGATTTGCTGGATCCCCGAAAATCTGTGTCGTCATGAGGGCAATTTTCAGGGGACATCAATGGTACCATGTCACGTCTTGTTGTTTCGGAATGACCGCACACAAGACAGGTCTTCCTGATGGTGTACCCCGTAGAACCTTGTTTTGTAAACTCACGACATTCCTGACACTTGTTCGGCAAAGGTGGATTTGGGGGTTTCCTCCTGCCAGTTTCCCGAGTCACCAACAAATCTCGGTGCTCGACATGCTCAACAGGGACTTCGCGCAAGTGAATCCCATCAGCACCAACTACAAAGTACTTGTCAACCCAATTCAACCATGTGGCATAATATGGACTCTTGGGGGTATGTTTCTTGGCATGATGATAGTACCCTGTCTGTTCAAACAGCACATTCCAAAAAGACAAACCCTTGAACTGTCCAACCGGAAAGATGCACCCATGGTCCTCGGGTCTCATTGTAACATCGAGATCCCGGGAAATCAAGCCAACGTTGCTGCTGGATGCTGCTGTACGCGAAGGTCTGCTGCTAGGCTTCGCTTGTCGAACTGCCATCATAGCAACTGCATCTCTGTCACGGTCAGGTGAAGCTGTCAAAGTCACACCATCATCATCTGAAGAATCACTCATATCGGCAAAGTGAGCTGCGGGCTTTGGAGCTGGCTTCCCAGGAGCTCCGGGTTTGGACCCCGGGAATTTACATTCCGGGTCACCGGCCCAGCGCCCTATGACTCCGCATCTCAAACATTTGCTCTTCGACTTCAGCTCTGTGAGCTTCCGTCTCCTCTGATCGATCGTGAGGTTGGACTTCACGATCTTTCCTTTCCCCTTTCCTTTGGGCTTCCCGAAGGATTTTCCCTTGCCACCTGCTTTCCCCATTGCAGTGAAAGCAGCAAGTTGTAGCTGGATGGCGTCTCCTGCTTGTCGATCATCTTCTGCACCTTCAAGTTCAAGCAAGCTGTTCAATGCAACTGCTTCGTACTCATCGACATCGTCAAAGTAATCAAATTCGTTGTCACCTTCTAGGTTTCCTGGCTCCTCTTCTGCAATGTCGCCAAGCATGCCAACATATGAATCATCCTCCCAGGATTGATTCGCAGTCTCATCCCAAGATTCTGCATGTTCCTCCCCATCATCGGGGTAGGCTGCATAAGCTGCTTGGGAATACGATCCCTTCGAAGAAGGTTTGCCTTTGCCATATCCCTTGCCTGTCGATTTGCCAAGCTGTTGAGGATTACCACGTCCTGTCCAGGATCGTGACCCTTCTCGCAAGTGAGTGCCACTGTAGTTCTCGATCAGCACCTTGCCAACACCTTCAAAATCCTTAGTGTCTGCACAGGCCTTCACAACGAGGATCTCTTGTCGATTGAGTCCACTCAACTCCAACATCAACTCTGTCCTCAAGCTGTCTGAAAACACCGTTGTGTCATCCAACTCGCAAAGCATGTGCCACCAACGTCGTCTCCTCTGAACATAGGAAAGCATGGGTTCGCCTGGCTGGCGAGACAAAGGTCCACCTTGCTTCTGTCCTGCACGAAAAAGTTCCTTTGCTTCCTCACGAGCTCTTGGAAACACATGGGATCTGATCTCACCCACAAGTTTCACTAAGCCACCAGGTTCGGACAACACTTCAAGTCCAAGATCCCTAGCTATTGAGAAAGCATCTCCTCTCAGTCCTTCGATCACCTTGTTGACCAATGGTCCACGATCAACATCTGTCTTCTGCTTGCCGGACTTCGAGGATTTTCTGCTCGCTCCAGACTTCGGAGTCGAGACTGCTGATGTAGGCTGGGCTGCTTGAGTTGCACCCGACAAATCTGGAAAAGTAGCATACTCATCTGCGTCTTCTGCGGCAGGCTCTGTTGCTGTGGTCCCAACGGGATCCGCAGACTTACTTGTCTCCTCCAGTTGTTGCTCATAAAGACGAATCCGAAGGAGTGTCCTGAACTGCCAATCATGAAAGTTCGCCGCATCACCTGCATAGATGTACGATCCACTCTTTGTCTCAAGTGGTGCCGACGAATGGCGCTCCTGGCTGAAACGAAGGCCATTGATCGACATGATGCTCGCTCCGTTCGGAGTCGAACAAGGAAAAACGTTAACAAGTGTCTGCCCTGGTCAGGGTCAGACAGATTCCCGAACCACGACACACTCGAAGTTCAGTTGATTCCCAAAGTTACCAGACTCAAATTCACAAAGGGGTCCCTGGGTCACTGACGTACCACCGGATGCGGGTCGTCACCCGCTCCGCTACCAATCTGAATTGGAAACGGGATCGTTAGTGCCCAACTTTTACCACGGCAGCGCGGTATGACTCAAGGGCCCTAAAGCCAAATGTCAACGGGGGCATGTGATCACTTGGCTATACAAAATATACATTAGACAGGTCAAACTCACACCAGTATGTACCAGTCCATCTCAAACACACTAGAGTGTTCGAAGTAAGATCGGTCACGCAAGCCTGCCCTGGTGAAGGTTTCAGACTCAAAAAATGTCCAAACATGACATGGTCTGACCTTGTGGAGTTTGACTACACAGATTATACAATATTATGCATAGTTTTTCTGGTACTGCTGAAGCAGGTCACAACCTTCTCAGAAACCGCTTCTGGAAGACTCTCAACAGCTGGCAAAATGTAGTCAACAGTTCTACCGGCCTTGGAATGGTAATTTTGCTCCAAAAAATGGCACCTGGCACTGCAGTAATGCCGCGGAAAAAGGCTGACACCTGGCAGGATGAGTTCACTACAGGGCGGCTTCAGTACAGCGGACAACGCACACACTGAAAAACCGTCTCCATCGTCTCCTGCACAGAATACAAGAAGGGACTGGAAATGACCTGTATAAATTATACAAGTACATTTCAGTATATACTACTACATTATATACTAGTTTCATCAGGTTATGTACATTATAACGTCCTGTAATCCTTTTCCTGATGAAACTCTGAACCGCACATAACCGCACAACATACTGCATATTTATTCCAGAATCCGGATAAAGATACTCGATGAGTTATGCGTCTCAATGCCGACATGGAAGATTTCACACCTGGCCCAGTAGGATCACAGTCCACCAGATCGCGGCACTTTCGTTGCTGTTGGCCTTAACCGACGATGCACAGGGTGTCAACAGAGATGGGAAGCAGCCTGCTAAATGCATCCAAAATGCGGTTTCGTTGATGAAGACAGCCATTAGAAGATCAATGCAGACTGCTAGCAAGGGAAAGATGATCATCAGCCTGACCGCTGCAAGATGCTTCAAATCTGCAAAACAAATTGCCGAATTACCTAAGCCTAGGATGGACCCAGGCTTCCTGTTGTGCCAACCCAAGATGTCTGGAAGAACCCGCCTGCGCACATAGAACTGATTCCAATTGCCTTCGTCCACCAGCTTCTTCCCGACACCTGGGTGATGTAAGCAAGGGGGTCAACAACCCTTTGAGAAAGTCAAAGATCAAAATGTTCAAAAGCCGCAATGGCCTTGGGCAAATTTATCTATTTTGTCGCTGGGGATGATTCTATGTTCAAGGCTAGCCTTCTAGATTCTTAGTGGGGTGAATTGCGCAATAGCTTACTGTTCTGATTTTGAAGGAGTGGTTTGTGTTTGCTGTTATGTGTTTCATCATTTACTGTAAGCAGGGCAATCTTTAAATAAGACAAGTCTTAGTCCAAAATTGTATTGTTTGGAATGATGCTTGGGATTTGTTTAATACGTTTGGCTCTGATAGATGTTCACTGTCCCCACCCGATCTTGCTGAGGCACCAAAGGCCAAAACTCCCGAGAGCACCCCAGCACCTGAAGGTGCCAAGCCCAAACAGAGCTTCAGCGACACCAAAAACCATTCCGTAATGTTTCTGTACTGCTGGGAATATCCAAATAGGAATTTGATGTACGGAGCTTCATCCTCACAAAATTGCCCACTGTTTTTGAAGTTCCAGGCGTTCTGGTCCAATTCGGCCAGAAAGTCGTACTCTGCGGAAGCTCACTTGTGAATGCTTCAAGGCTTCAAGAGCGAATCTGTGTCCAAGTTGCTTAGAAAGAAACCAGAGGCTGTTGCCCCTTGATTCAAAGACAGGGTGAAGTCCAGGGAGATTGGAACAGTCATGGACCTTGGTTCAAGCGATGTCCTAACACACCGAAAACACTTCTGGCAAACATCGAAACCGCTATGATTCTAGGAGCATTGATGACCTGTTTTTTTTTCCACCTATCATATACAGTATCTATTGTATCATAGTTTCATCATATTTAATCCAATTCAACTTATTTAACATCTACATACAGTTACATTTACCAAACGGAGGTACACGATCTCGAAAGTAGCTCTTGCCAAGGCACAAAGCAACAAACATCACCATCCAGTTCCTTCGTGGCACAGGCATTTCAGCTGGCTATAGCGGCTATGGTTTTTCTACAGCTTTGTACACGTTCTCAGTCCAAAATGACTAGCCAAAATGAACAAGAGCTGAGTTGTTGCTAAGAAACCAGAGGCCAACAGGATCCAGAAAGTACTTGTATCTTCCGGGAGATATTGGCATTATTTGGCATTGCAAGTTGAGTCCAGCAGTTCCAGGGCTGTTCTCAATGTGGTTTCCCACAGTTTCTATACCCGTGATCCAAGCGTCCAAAGGCACATGATTTGACAGCCAACTTGTTTGACCTCTTCACATCGCGCCAAGATTGGTCTCATACCTTGTGACCTGATCCCGCTTGGGAGCTGCCGCAAGATTTGGATAGATTTGGCATGTGGGCGTTTGCTATTCTCTCCAAACAACTGGTCAACGGAAAACAAGAAAGCACAACTCTCATCTTTCAGTGAATCATAAATACACCTAGACCGTCCCGTCGCAGCGATTTATTTTTGACATGTTTTGACGTCATCCTATCCTGGGCATAGAGCAATACCGCTGCATGGAAATTCCGATCTGAAATCGGTACCCAAGCGCGAACCTTGACAAAGAAGCCACATTGCAGACAAGGGGCACAAGATATTCATGTATGAAGACTACAGCAAAGATGACAGCCAGCACAACAAACATAGCTGCTGGGAAGTGCACCACCCTGCGCACAATGCTTTGCAGCCAAGACTTGGAGGTGCGTCCCCCACACTTCCAAAAGAAACCTGGTGTCATATGATTATCATTCAAATTCAGTTGTTTCTGTGGCTGCCTGCACCTCCTATGTCTTGTCTGTCTTGTCTTTTTCGTTGTCGCTTGTTTGCATAGGTCCCTTCAAATTTCATTCAACGGGGACTATGATGGGATTATGGGCTGTGCCGGTATTTAGTCACAATGTGCTGTCCAGCTAGCAGAAAGGGTACACAAACCAAATCCAACTTGATGCCCCGAAGAAAATTGAAACTCTTTTTGCTTGTCAATAATCTTGCCACATGACATGGACCTCTGTTTACTAGGTTATCCTCAGAACCCAAACAAGCTGCAAAACTACAGTCCTACAGTGAGCTGTTGCCCACTCTGTTACCCACTTTGTTACTCATGTCCTCTGCGCACCTCGACCCAAAACTGTCTTGGTCAATATTCTCAGTGGATGGACCCCTCTCGACCAGCTCCACACTTGGGACATCAATGACAAGCCTGTCAAATCTGTCAATGTGCATCTGGCAACTGAAGGAAACTGGGAAAAGCTTTGCCAACGTTTGGTTGAAACAGGTCCTACGGTCCTACGCAGACTCTGTCGATCAATGTTGATCAAATAGACAGGAAGTAATTATTCATTCCTGGAGCTTTGCAGCAAACACGGAGGTTAGGTTTGCCTTGTTGCAACAAAGATACGCAAACACAATGATACGTGTACAGCAACTCAGGAAAAAGTGTCATCAATTGCAAAGGTCTCATACGTGCTGATTGTTGACTTCTTGGATTCTGTTTACACAACAGTAGCTCGAAATTCAAGAACCACGGACCCAATCACTTCTTGTTCGTGTTTCTCTTTATCGGGGGTTGCTGACAGAAGACCTTAATCGACACCATACTCAAGCAAAACATTGAGCACGACCCGCTCCACTGCAGTCAAGTTACGAGGCTATATCAGCTAAGTCTTCATTCTTTTGAATGCGGGGTGTTGGAACTAGTTGCTCCGAAAGCTGCAAACTCTGCTGCAGGAAGCCTCGCGGCATGACGAGAGCCGGACTGCAACTTGCTTCTGTGCTGTGTGTCAGCTTCTGTGAGTATAGGCAGCATGGGCAGTAGAATGCAGTATAGGTATGGAATATTATGGATGGGTCAAATGATGTACCATGTATTCAAATATATTCAAATATATTCAAACATATTCAAATGTGGCAGAATGTTGCAGAATGTTGCATTCTGCAAGAGTTGATGCAGTTGATGCATAGTGAATCATAGTGACATGACCTGAATTCGGAGAAAAAAATGGACATCTGGGTCCCTCCGGTGATGCCCCTTGGTGCTACCAAGGTGCTGCTGCCCCACCTGCCATGGCAGATTGGGGTGAGCCCCGATGGAGAATACTGACTACCGCCGGTACTACATCAGCGGTGACGGTGTTTTTTTCAAACCCCAAGCCTCAAAGTTCCAATATTTTCTCAAAGTTTGCTGTATCCGAAAGCTTAGAGATCTTGAGATCTTGAAGGATCTGATCACTTTTTGCTTATTTTGAATTCATATTCTCCATCGTTCATCCAAGCGGTTGATGTTTAGAGCTGCAATATCTATAGCAAAGCTTGACTGAATAGCCAGGTCACTCAGCATCTTCAACTTCACAGGGCGTCAAGGGTGTAGCACCTCAAAAGATGCTGTTGCATCAAAAAGTTGACAACCCAGCTGATTTTGAGCTCCGAATAAGGGCGCTTCGTGTATGCCAAGCCTCGCTCTCATTCCTAAATTGGCCCAAGGAGAGTTTATGTGGCAACACTGATTCGTGTAATTGCCAGATTGCGTACAAAGTCGCCAAGCAGTTAATTATGCTGCCTTTCACCATCTTGGACCTGAAATAGGCAGAACCAACTTTTCCAGTTGAACCCGTTGGGTGAGTCCATGCATTCCAACTCCCGCCTGCGATAATATGGAGAGCCAGCAACCAGCTGGGCATCGAGAACCTGATCTGAAAAGATGCAACGGGGGTTCTGGAAGACCACTGGGCCACAAAGTACAAATCTAAGATTCATGTGTCGCATGTCTCGGGCTGTGCCAAGCAACGCATAGGTTCGGTCGGTTGCAAACGAACTCGCAGCTCGCTGCGGGCTTTGCAAATTTCGAGCCGTTGGTGGATTGGAAAAGCATGCAGAGATGGCAGAGATATGGTTTCATGATGGGACGGAGAAGAAATCCATTTTTCTGCTTAACTTCAAGCCGAGCATTCCTACTCAGGTATTTGTAGTGGTCACTTGCCAAATCCGACACTCATTTCCAATGCTACAACTGGTGACCACGGCCCCTGTCAGCTTCCACGACACTCTCCCCTTTTTCTTCCATGGCAGGAGAAGACTAGTGGGTCAGGCAGCTACGGGTCGCTCCTGACCAAGGATGTGTTGGCTGTGTGAGACCTGGATAGGGGGTATGATAGGGTCATGCTGGTTCTTGCTTTGCAACATATGGAAACTGCTGTCAGATGCTGTCAATTTGGTGGACTTTCACAGACTGCAAGGATGCCAAACTTGTTCAAAATGGATGCCAAACCCATCAGAATCCCACATTCTCAGCGTGTGACCGGGCGAGCTTTTTGTCTGCTGTAGATCTCCTGCACTGGGACACTTTCAGATTAATATGACATATATATATATATATCATATCATGACTAATGACTCTAATTTAATGACTAATCTACAGTAAATCTACCGTGTACTGCATACAAAGGACCCAGATTGAAACATAGCGCTGCTATTAGTTTATTACTTGCGATGTCTTAGGTTCTTGCGCGCCGTGATCAACGATGCAAGTTCAGTGCAGAATCCCACTGACATAATGTGACAAGACGGAGTGCTTTAAACTAGCATGTGCCACTCCGTGAGAGTGAAGTGCACGATTCCAAATACACTGAGACTTCCAAACAATCCGAAGGCCCATCAAATCTTTTAACATCTTTTAACCATTTGCTCAACTTGGCCCACCCGAGTTTGCAGGGAATGCAATGGAATGCAAGGTTCCAAACTTCCTGAAGTTTCAGCACTTCATTTCCCCAGGCATCTCCTGTACTTCCAAGAACAATGCTTCCTGCACAGCGGTGTCCAAGCATCGTACAGTGAGCCCAAAACCACAAACAAGTGCTTTTCATAAATGAACATTTTCTTGAGAACGGCTCGCTTTGACACTTTGATGGAGTTTCCAGCCACTGAAAACTGTGACAAGTCCGTCTGCTCATATAACAACAACAACAACAATCCCACTCAAGAAGCACTATTATATCTGCAACCATCTGCAACCCATTTCCACACTTTCCGACAAAACGCAGGGACATCATCACTACCGTCCTCGCTACTGCGGCTATATACTATTGTCATTGTTGTCAATGTCAAACGTTCGCCGTCCTCGTCCTTCTCCTAATTCTCACCCTCTGTTTACTCACAGCAATGGGCCACTGAACTTTCGTGTTTTATGTAACCACATTTCTTAGTTTTCACATCCTTTCTCACACATACATTTGTTGGATTTTGATTTTCACATTCTTCTCACAATATCTCACAATCAATCGTTTATATATATTGGATCATCATTGGCCAGGCCAGTTTTGAGACATTCTGAGTTCGACTGCCCCTCAGATCTTCAGTGCGGCAGCAGGCCTTCTCTTCTTTGAGTATCTGGACCTCGTCCCGCAAGTTTCGCAACTGCGCGTTGGTGCCTTGGATCTGAACAATGAAAAGCAGGACCGGCAGGACCATGGTTCCGACTGGAAAAAGTTGACCTGTCGCCCCAGAGTTTTGTAACGAAAACTCCAGCTCTAGCTGCCATGATGATGACGGCAGAACACTGGCAACTGCCGGTATTCAAATAGAACTTTGGTCAAATACAACGGCTGCAGACTGAAAATCAGCAGCATGAGTCTTTTCCCGCACCCTGCCAGCAAAGCGCGACGTCGGTTGGATATTCCACTTGGGATGCAAGGCGGTTGGAAAAATTAGGAGAACGCAAGAGCTGCCAACTGGTGGCAGCTTGGCGCAACATCTGCGACCTGGGAGTGTCCCCAACACTGCGGGCTTTGAAAGGCACATATATCCTGGTGATCCTGGTGATCCTGGTGATCCTGGTGTAGAGAAAGGTACTAACAGCAACAGCTTTGGGAACAAAAGAACGCACACGCACAAATACGCATACACAAACACCAACAGGAAGACCATTTTATTCTATACAATCGAAAACATGGATTTGGGGCCTTGGAAATGGTCCCCCAAAAGATGCAAAGAACGGTATTTACATGTTTTCTAGTGCAAGCACATATTTTCTAAGCTGAACAAACACGAAAACCACCCACCAATTAGATAATTAGTGTTTAAATGTCTCTGCTGACAGAGCTGACCGTTCTGGGCAAACTTCCAGCGCAGATGCGGCCGTATGTTTGGACTGCAAGAGTCTAATAAGATCGGCTCGGGCACTGATCAATGAAGCCGGGTAGCGCACACGGCCACATTGGCTTTGCATAAGCTCGAGCAACCAAACTGTTGATAGAGCAGTGACACCCAGCTGCAATGAAACGCACAGCAACAGGAATATTCTGCAAACATGGTGGACTCTGAATGCCAAGCGAACCAATGAAAGCATATAAAACCCATAAATAAAGCCAGCCTGTGAAGTGTGGTGTTGTCAAATTGCAAGGATTGCTGTTGGAGCCTTTTGCACGATTTCAACGCGACTGCTCCTGGATGGACCAAGAAAGATATGTAATCACACGTACTGTACACATCTACATCATCTACACACAAATGTTTGCGTTTGAATCCCATAAAACTAGCTGGGAAAGACGAATCTTATAGGTGTCACAATTTTCACTCTCTAATTACTTCATGAGTTGTGTGCTGTCTGTCCTCAACCGAGGACGGTCAACTTGGAATTCCTTCTAATGGATCTAAAAGTCTTGTCGTCAATGGAAAGGGCGCTGGTTTAGTGCGGTGATTTGCAGTGCGTACCATTGAACGTGTCTTCAAACAAGTCACGAGCAATGGCCACCTGCTACTGTGGCAGGCAGACGAAAACCAGCCCACTTGGGAAAATCACAATAATCACATAGCGGCAAAGCACGTTGGCATTGTGATGAGCATACATGGTGCCTAAGTGTTTCAGGGGCTAGTCCACAACGAGACTTCGGCACCACTTCATTGATTTTCCCACTTCATGTGCTGGTAAGCCCTGGTGGACGTTAGCTAAGGCTCCTATATTGATTGGGAGCCGCTCTACCACTTACACTCGGATTCGGTGTCCCGATTCTCGGCCTGATGCGGAGCAAATCACCATTCAACACTAATTACTAAGGGTCGATGTGATAATCATGTAGCTCATCCTTACACTCCACCGGTTGAATTGGCACATTTGCCTCTCCACATGTATACAATACCTATACACATTCATACTTATGTACTTATCTGATGTTATCTGTCCAATCAATGTGTGATAGTCAGAATCGAACATAGTCTATCAGTCAATCAGTGTTCATTGATATGGATACTGATATGGTTCACTTCCAAATGTACATCTTGACCCAATACCCCCACACCCAAGCAAGCGTGTTCTTCATCATACAAAGGCCCAATATACGTAATTTATAAAAGTCTTCGTATCCCCCCAAAAGCGATTAAAGCTGGGGTCTAAACCCACTGCAACCAGCATGGAACAGTAGATTTGAAAGGGAAAGAAGTATGATGCTCTACGTATGATACTCAAAGCACCGCTTTTTTATGAGTCTCAGTCGGACTTAGTAGTGTTGTCCTCATGAAGTGGCGAGGCAGCTGAACCATGCTGAACCATACTTCCTTTCATTCTAGTCATTCCATGGTTTGAAGTTGTGCTTTCTTGAAAACTGTTACCAGTACCTTCCTGATTGCAAATGCGGGTGTATTCCGGTCAAAGAGAAGATCACAGATTGGGATTCTGCATCTAGATCATCTAGACCTCTCGGCATTTTCATCATCTTCAATAACTCAACATACTTCAACAAAATCATAGATGAATCATGATGAATCTAAAGTCAAAACGAAGTCACCTACTTTGCCTCCTATTCCTCTGTGTTCGACTGTGCAAACTGCGTTGAATATCCAAGCCATACTGGGAGAATCGGGACTGCCGGTCCCTGGGCTGGGTCTAAATAAGAGTCTACAGGAAAGCTGTCTGCACTGTTTTGTAACATAGATTTCAACAGATTTCATAGCAACAGTATGCCATAGATGTCATAGTAACTTGATGTAACTTCTAACTTTCATAGCAACTGTCATCACCGGTCTCCTTGGATTCATTTGACTTTTGGCTTCACAGTACGATGAAAAAATGCCAACGACTTGGCCATGATTCGGAACAGAAAGTCCAAGTGTCTGCCAGCGTTTTTTGTGCCTACACCCAAAAAGTGCACCAAAAAGTGGATAATGAATGGATAATGAAGTGCCCTCTAAAATGATCGATTCAAGAAGTCACTTTGAAGACTGGCCGCACCCTGGGAATCCCTTGGACATAGACTTTGGAGCCCAGACAGCCTCCATTGAGGTGGAAGACTGGCCGCACGCGGGCCAGTCAGGTGGCCCCCGTTCAGCAGGAATCCGGCATAGGATGTGGGCAACTGATGGCAATTGCTTGAAATAATTCTTTGCCTCCCTGTTTATCAACCAAGCCAAATATAGCCAAATAACATCAAATAACCCGATTCATGCCAATCTCATTAAGTTGTAGACCGTGCACTACCATGGATGTCCAGAAGGCTGTAAGGCTGTAGTCTAAACTGGACCGGATCCTTTGCAGGATTTTGAATCGTTATTGAAGCAATGCTCAAGGAGGTTGCAAGTCCAGCCAGCTGAGCAGTGACTACACGAGCTAAAAAAACCTGCAGATTTGCAAAGCTTCTGTGTCAAGGATCCTCCCAAAGTGGGAGAGTAACACCATTGAACAGTTGTGTCATGTTGTGCATTTTCTTGTTATTGCGCAAAAGCTTCGGCGAAATCTACAGGAAGCAACGATCAGACCCATCCCCACGAAGTTGGGCACATTGGGCACCATGCGAGGCCATGCGAGACCAAGGACTCCTTGGACCTTGGATACATTCCGCCAGTCAGATATGTCTGATATGTTCTCAAATCATCTCAAATCCCCATGCTGGTGTCAATAATCAAATCACAAATGGCTTGGTGAAGAAAAAAATTGGCCAGCAAATTGACGAATCTACCTGCTATAACTGTTTCAGTCACAATGGTAAGCCAATGATCGATAGCGATTCCCATGACTGTCAAATTACCATGATCTTAAAAGCGCAGGAAGATTTCAGGCCACAAAAACAGAATTTTCCAGAATTACCAGTTGGTTCCAACATCTCCATTAAGAGTGTACCCTCTGGTAAACTAACATAACTATGGAAAATCACCATTTTTAATGGGAACATCCACTATTAATGGCCATTTTCAATAGCTACGTTAAATTACCAGAGGGTATTTGAAAACACGACCCGGATGCAGTTCAGATTTTTTTCACATTTTGAACGACCCGGATCGACCAGACTGGATCAGCAAGGTACGGAGTCGATCATTTGATGGTCTGCTTCATCAGCTGTACTGCTGCACGTAGGTTACATACCTTGATGGGTTCCGCAAGGAGAAGCAACACCTGCACCATGGCAAACATGGTATTGAACATGGCAAATATGGTGCACTACTGTATGGTGCACTATGGTGCACTATGGTACACTAATGCGCGATACAGTGCACTATGACCAGTCAAGGTAATTGGGGTGCTCAAGTTATATATATATACACATACAAGTCATGGAATAGTACTATGGAATCTCACGTAATCTCATGGAATCACGCGACAATTGGTGCTGATCACTGGCACTTGCTGGGAGATTCAAGGGGCTGACAAGTCTCTTTCATTCCACCAAATGACCAAACCAAATGTCCAGGGAGAGCAGAGATGGCGTTTATATCGTAGCACACACTTTGATTGTAACCATGGCATTGTAGCTGCAAGGCACTGCAAGGCGGTAAAACTAGAGCAGGAAACCAGGTTACTAAACAAGTGTACCAGTCCTTCCACAACTTAGAGAAATGTCCGTGGTTCATGGTGTATTTTGGTGTGCCTCATCATGTGCCCCGTAGACGTTGCTCTGAACCGCCACATCCCAAGCACTTCGCCCCATTGAGCTCTGTTGAGTGGCATCGGCACCCGCTTGGAGAACAAGGCGAAGTAAGTCGGCATCACCCAAATGGGCTGCCAAGTGGACGGGGTACAGGGTCTCCTGCGGGGTCATGGAACAACTGCAACCGGAACTGGTCTCCCTCAATCGTTCCAGTAAACGCAGGATGAACCAGTAGAAGTGGATAGAAATGATGGGATTGATGGGTATTGGAGTATTGGAGTGGACATGATTTTCGCACAGAGAGTCCTTCCCTGGTTTTCGCTGTGGGCGATTCACATCGGTGCACCCATTAATTTGAAGGAATTTCTTCAGCTCTGCTTGTTGCCTTGGTCAAACATGTCAAACCCGATCGATCCCATGGGCAAAGGTCGCCCCTGTAGGTCCATGGTCCATCTACTTGTGCCCACACATGGACAGGCGTTGCTGACTGGACCATAGAATCTATCTGCCCATCTGTCTACCTATATAATCCTATATATATACACACACCTATACACCTACCATCACCTACCTATCTACCTATCTATTTACCATTATCTACCCATTCAACCATCCGTTTATCCGTTGATCCATGGATCCGTCCATTGATGCATCCATGTTGTTCTTTATATGCACAAACATGATCCAGGTAAATTTGAACAGCTTCGACACATCTCACCTGTGTCGGTGCTTCAAACATGTGTTTATTTAGATTCCACGACTGCAAGACAATGCCTTGTTCACAATCCAAGGCACATCTTGCTTGTCCATCTGCGGGACTTGTCCTGCCAGTTTGCTTCGTTGCACCAGAATCCATGATATGTGTGTGTGTGTGGGATCTCAAGACATACATAGAATAAGGGATCAATCGACTTCCTTGCCAGCGGAACTTTGCAAGCAACAATTTCCCGTGCGAGGATTGAAGGGAACGTCATCATATGTCTTCTGTACTGCGTCCAACATGACACATATTGACAAATACACACGCATGTATACTTATGTCATCATGTGCATGCCAATCTCAGGCTATTTCAGGATTTCAGTCTGAAGTCTGACTTGCCCAGGGCCTTGCGTCGTTGCACAACCGGGCCCTCCGTGGTGTGTTTGGGGATAGTTTGGAATAACATTGTAGAGTCTACAAATTGTAGAGTCCTTCTTCCTCTGAATCTGCCGGCCCTCAAATCACCCCACATCCCACATCCTGGCTCAAGCTTGGCAGAGAAATCAGTCCCTTCGACATGAGCGTGTTCGTGGGGGCGGAGAATGTCTGATCCACAACGAAGCGAGAGATACGTGGCACAGACTAGTGCTGTGACGCGAAGGGAAGAAGCACTCGCCGTTGGATAAGTGTCTAATCACTTGGGCCAAATGGAAAGCGTCGCGAAACCGAATGGAGGCAACTGGCTAGTCCACACAGTCGACGTCCCAATCAAATATGGCATCATAGGACATACTCCCATAATATTCCCATAATCTGTTTATAAATCATCAAAAATCATGCATCGTTCGTGAAAGAACCACCTGTTGGCGTCCCGACCCTCTGATCGTTTTTGCAACTCCTCTGCATGACACCTGCGCCATGCCAAGTGCATCCAAGCGCCAACGGAATCCAATGGATGCAATAGGGAACCAATGGGGACCATTTGGGAACCCATAGGATACCTGTAACCTTTCCATCGGGGTTGGTTGCCTGGATTATTTTCCCAGATTCTCAAATCAGCTCAGATTGTTGGTGAAACCAAAAGAGCTCCTGACCCTGGATATGAGCCGAACTTGCTGGGCCCCTTGAAGTTCCCATCAAAACATAATTAAACTATAATAAATTATCATTAGCTATTGAAACAACAGATACATTTGGGCTGTTTGGGAGACTCCCCAACTTTCTCATCGCAAGTCCTGCCTCCGTTCCTGCAACATGGCCAAAATGTCTTGCCGTTCTTCTTCCAGGTCGGGATCCTACCCAGGAGATGACATGCAAAAAACCATCAAAAAACCATCAAACACCAGCCGATCGAATGCGACCCGTACCTCCACAGGACAGCAAAAAGCAACCCCAGCCCAACCATTGGGGCAACCGAGGCAACCGAGCCAGCCTCATTTTCCATCATTTCTTTCAACTGGGCCTCGGATAATACACAATGCGACATAATGCGACCGTCATGCAGCAGCAAGCTCATGCACTACCATGATTCATGATGTTCACTTTTTTTTCTGATTCACAACACCCTCTCTCTCTCTCTCTCTCCCTCTCTCCCTCCCTCCCTCCCTCCCTCCCTCTCTCTGTCTGCTTTCTACATCCACATGATCTACATGGCGGAAGTGCTGCATTTTTTGGTCGCAGACGTTCAGTTTCAGAATCTCCTCATTGCTCTTTTCTATCCGTTGATTTGCCTGAAGATCTGGTCCAAAAAATGGGAGATTTGGGAATCACCCCTGAAATATGAGGATTGAACCAACCACAAGGGGATATCACGGGGGTGTATAACCAACGATATGAACGATATGGGATGATGTGGGCTATGGTCAAATATGATCAACTATGATATTAAGTATGGTCATCCCACAAATGAAATTCTAATGGGTATTATATAAATCATTATAAATCCGTATTGGTGAATTGGTGACGATCCCCCAACATGGGAAACCCATGGAAACCCTGGTTTTTAAAAGCACTGGAGTCTGCTAACTTCCCATCTGCGTGCAATACGATCTCGTTCAAAAAGATGATACGCCAGGATTCAACCCAACCAAGACCCCAATCAAATCTACTGCTGCCTGCTGAGTGAGTTGGTCTAACTGAAGGCGGAGCTTTTGCTCCTGGCTGCGGGATTAAATGAAGAGCAAGGCACCGCGTTGAGTTTCAGACACAATGACCGAAGCTGAAAGTTCATTGAATCCAGCTCAAAACATGTGTGTCTGGATACCACTAAGCAACTGCAACATCAGGAAGCACGTGACACATCCTCAAAACACATATTGCTGTACACATGTGCATCGTTAAAGATCGTATCACCACGCTCCTCTGCTCGGCGCCGATTGACAAGGTCTTCAGGAGTACCCTCCTATCAGGAAACGTCAGTATCCACGTGTCCAGCAGGCAGGTTGGATTCAAACCAGATTCCAGAAGCACAGGAATGACTACATAACCAATATTCACCAGTCTAACGCCTTTCGTATTCACCCCATTCAGTTGCCGCGGCGTGTTTTTCATTAAAAGCCGACAATCGCTGCCTGAAACAATGGCGGATCGTCTGCGCACCGAATTCCCCCAACTTTGGCACGCTTTTTTCCAGCTGAATCCAGCTGACGTGCGGGGCTCATCTACCAATTTCATCCAGGGATGCTTCCAAAGACAGCAAGGCTGAAGATGTAAACTCACAATCGGGGCCTTCGTAATACAAGGGCGCCACACCTAAGAGTCGCGGCAAACATTTTTGTGCATTCCTGCAAACATCTTTAAACAACCTGGATGTGCTTTTCAACAATTTCCAACAGCCCTTCAAGCTTTGAACCCAGACCTACTTACAAAATGCAAACTCTGAAATCCGCCTCCTGAACAGTCACTGTTCTATATTATCTATATTGAAATGTAGTTGACATATGTTAACATCATCTAAAATATTCTTAAAGAAATCAAATCCTCAAAGGTACGCCAAAGGCACCCGACACCGCGGCTGCCCCCGAGCCATGCCACGGACAGCGCCGGGGGGATGCGGGTTTCGAGGGGCTGCGACGGGGCTCCGCCGCATCCTTCAGCTGCCGCAGGGTGATGTCGCTCTGCGCCACGCGGGAGCCTTGGAGCGGCCACCAGAAATCGGCGCAGAGCCAGCAGAGCAGTTCACAAATTATCAACAAATCATCAAACACCGTTGAAACATCGTTGAAACCAAACTTATCCGAATTTGGGATGATCTTTCAAACCAGAGAGAAGAGAGTCTTAGTTGAAACCCAGCGACATCGACCCATCGACCCACTGTTGAATGGCATTTCCGATTCCACTGGTTTAGACATGGAATGACATCGCTACTTCTAAGTTCTATTAAGTTCCACTATGGTAGAAAATGAACATTCATATAGTCTAACTATGTATAGCTACAGTTGTTTGCAAATCTCGAACAACTTACTACTCGGGACAAATTCCTTTTGCTACAACTTCACATATTCTAGAGATGTTCATCAAGATGAAGGTGCCACAAACATCTTGCAATCTCCCAGGCCATCATCATGTCAGATCATAAGCAGTTTCTTTCTTCTCTTCCGAACATGTCGGTTTGGAGGGAGCATTGTTGATGAACTGGGGCTTGCAATCCAGCAAGATTAGAACTCCCTGAAAACATGTAGAATCACTTCACAGAATCCTGACAAAAGGCACCCAACTTTCCAGACATGTCCAGACTGTCCAACAAGATCTACCTCCATCCCACAAGGTCCAAGGAGCGCGCCGCCTCCGCCTGCCTGGAAGGGCTCTGAAGAATCTATGGGATTAATATATTGTATATTTAACATTATACAACGCTCTCTTTGTACATATTACATATCATATATATTAATACACATACACACTGTATATACTGTGCATACACTGTGTATATTATATATATATGCACATATTTATGTATCACTTTTTTCGTACGTGTAGAATCAGAAATACAAGCGGCTAAAACCCTCGAACCCTCCTTTTCACCGTTAAGTTGCTTGCAATACTGGTAAACCGTACTCATCACAAGCAACCCACATCCCAATGGGACAGATTCTCCCACTTAGCTTAGGTGATCTGGAATGGGGAAGTCTGGACAGTGGGGATTGAGCTAGTCTCTCTTTGATGAGGGACAAATGGACACATATTCAAATGATCAAAGGAAATTCTACTCCTATGGTTGTCATCAGTACTATATATACACATGTATAGAAACATAGTTTTTTCATTAATGGGAAAGGTGATCAATAGGCTTCCACTGATGACCAGGATAAACATATCAGTGCAACGTCTGGGATATATAGTATTATATACTTATAATGTATATATATATATATGTATATGTGAACATTGCAGTATATCAGTGAGTTCACAGGAACATGAATGGGATACATAAGATGCCTACATGGGTTCTTAGTTGGTATCTTTCTGGAATAAAATCGGATGCTGGCATATCCAAAAATGGGGGGGTATCCAAAAGCTTAATTCCACTGTTTAGTACTGTTTCATGCTCTTGGGAATGACTGGTTGGGGGATCCCCCTATCAACCAAAAAAATACTGCAACAAATGGGCAATGACAATCTAAAGAAACATGTCCACGGAATGCTTGCTGACATGTGATGCTGCTCCAATGACATCACAGCACTGATTTTTATCATCCATGCAACCCTTCAAACTCATCGAGAGGAGTAGAGACGAGTAGCTTTGTAAACAACAGCCACTAGACTCACCAGACATCGAGTCACATATTGCTTCGCTATGCTTCGTTATTGAAAGGACACATCAATGCACTTTCCAACATCTTCCAATAGCGAAGCAGCGAAGTTACCAAATCAGTGACCGGCCTCATGAGCTTGGCATGCAGCCGAGCGGATCCACCGCCCGCCTGAGAGCGGAAAAGGTCTTGGGACCCTGGGGCTGGAGACTAGGTCAAGATATGTCAAGACTATGACTATGACTATCAAAATCTATCAACAATTGTTTGAGGTACACCTCAGCCATTGACCAGGAATGATAAAGAAACCAGTGGATTTAAGGGCACCTTCTTTCTAGATAGACAAAGCCATCATGTGTGCTGGAAAAATGCCTCAGACCTTTGGAAAGAGCAAATTCTGGACAGCTACAAATTGGCACATGTGAATGCAGAGGATCCACCGCTGCTATGTCATTGTGAAGCATGGAATCAGTACACGTTGCTGGACAAAATAGCACGTACTATTGATACATACTCACAGGAATTTTTTAGATGCCTCGTACTGCCCATGGGGAGACCATGAATATTGATATTATGGGTGTACTTTGATCTAATAATGGCTTCATTAGTATATAGATGATGATATCTTCTGATCTTATCATAAAAAATGACAACAAATTCACATCTCGGCGTATTTATGGAATGACACCATGGGTGTGGGCATGATCATGCCATTAAAAAAACACCATTTTTCCTTGGTAAAATTGGTGAAATCGTAACTTTTGATGGGTTTTGAGCCATCCCCGGCCATGAATTCCTACGGTTGGCACCTGAGGCACCCTGGGAGGCTTCGCTGGCGCCGGCTTCGCCAAAGGTCGCACGACCTGTGCCTCTAAGTCGATGGCCTTAGCGGATTCAGCGGATCTGAGCTGCAATACATAGATGCACTGTATACAGTATTTACATATATATATATTGTATTTAAAAATAATGACAATAATTAACAATAATAAGAATTGATAATAATATTATACATGCTAACATTTATATTCCTATAATATATAATATATATATATATATTACTATATATATATGACATGATATGATAAACCAGCAGGAATAGGGGGTATCACGGAATAGCAATGAAGACGTGATAGATACAGCAATACCCCCGAAGACATATGGTATCAAATTCTGTCAGATACGTCTGTCTCTCCAAATATACATGGATAATGATGGAGATAAATTCATGTTCGATCTGAAACATGTTGACACTACTGGAATTAGTTCATTAGTACTGTTCGATCACTAGGAACCACGGACAGCGTTCTCCAACATTGCGAGTTGATGTTAGAAGAAACAAAACATCTTATGCCGCTCCTTTCCTTCTGGCAGGTTAAAACCATGAGCCAAGCAAGTACCCACCTTCCAAAACCTAGAACTCCTGGTGGGCCTCTTGGCCACACAATAGTTGCATCAAAAATTGCCAATCCGTCACCCCAAGTCGTGTTCATTTTAAGCCCCGGTGGCATACCATGGCGATGCCGCTGGCCTCTGGCTTGGTGCTTGACGTGCCTGTGAAGCATTTTGGCTCACATGATGTCAAGGCTGGGGGTGGTCAGTGAAAAACGTGCTTTCAATTTCACGTCTTCCCTTTTGCAGTATCTTCCCACAACTGGATTTCCACAAGGGCATGAACCTCGCCACTCCCATAAATCAGATTGCCATCCGTGATCATACTCGTGATCGCACTCGGAATCTTAATGTAAACGTAATGATGGTAGATTATAGTAGTAATAACGACAATCATCACAATAATATTCAATAATATTCAATAATATTCAATAATATTCAATCATATTCAATAATATTCAATAATATTCAATAATATGCAATAATATCCCTCATCCAAACCTAGAGACAAGACATGAGGGATGAACCCAGCCATCTACAACAACACCTCAGTTGATTGTCTTGTGCCTGCTTCTGACGGGCAGCCTCAACCTTTCCGGCCAAGCATTGCACAAACTTCATCTCCTGAGCATCTGCTGGTGGTGGCAGAATGCATCGGAAAAGGCATGAGATTGGCACTTGTCCATGAGGGGGAGGCAAGACATATTAATTCGGGCTGCTAACAAAACGTTATTCTTCTCCAGATTCTGAAAGGGAAACAGCTGTAATCATACTGCGCAACTCAGGACAACTGGGATACTGCTGGGCCTGCTTCAGGTCCAGGCTTAAGATTTAGTTGGTACCTGACCCATAGCGTTAGTCGATCTTGGGCTGATTCGGAGCAAACACTGGTTACCGGCTCGTGGCACCCATTGAAGGAAGGAATCCTGCCCGGCTTTGCATGATTGTACCACTGCTGCCACTGCAGTCTCTGCAATATCAAGTGCTTTGAAACAATCATATTTCATCTCATCTCCCATATTAGCCATATATCATCAACTGCAACAGCATCCATTTGGTTCAAAGACCCAACAGTGATCAGTGATCCCTGCGGCCCTTGACCTGCCATCCGCCAAGCTTCGGAGGTGGAGACCAATTCCAACTCAGCCTGCTGAGCACCAAGTGGCGTGGCTGGACGGGAAACCCAGCTCTTGTCCCTGGGCGACCCTTGCACATCATAAAATGATGTCGATGTAATATGATGTAATATTATGATGTAATAGTATGATGTAATATGATGTAATATTATGATGTAATAGTATGATGTAATAGTATGATGTAATATTATGATGTAATAGTATGATGTAATATTATGATGTAATATTATGATGTAATATTATGATGTATATATGATGTATTATGATGTAATATTATGATGTAATATGATGTAATATTATGATGTACTATTATGATGTACTATTATGATGTACTATTATGATGTATTATGATGTAATATTATGATGTAATATTATGATGTAATATTATGATGTAAATATTATGATGTACTATTATGATGTAATATTATGATGTAATTATGATGTAATATTATGATGTAAATATTATGATGTAATATTATGATGTAATATTATGATGTAATATTATGATGTAATATTATGATGTAATATTATGATGTAATATTATATGTACTATTATGATGTAATATTGTGTTGTAATATTATGATGTACTATTATGATGTACTATTATGATGTAATCTTATGATGTAATATTATGATGTAATATGATGTAATATTATGATGTACTATTATGATGTACTATTATGATGTACTATTATGATGTAATATTATGATGTAATATTATGATGTAATATTATGATGTAAAATTATGATGTACTATTATGATGTACTATTATGATGTAATATTATGATGTAATATTATGATGTAAAATTATGATGTACTATTATGATGTACTATTATGATGTAATATTATGATGTAATATTATGATGTAATGTTGTGATGTAATATTATGATGTAATATTATGATGTAATATTATGATGTTATATCATGATGTAATATTGTGATGTAATATTATGATGTAATACTATGATGTAATATTATGATGTAATACGATGATGTAATATTATGATGTAATATATGATGTAATATTATGATGCAATATGATGTACTATTATGATGTACTATTATGATGTAATATTATGATGTAATATTATGATGTAAAATTATGATGTAATATTATGATGTAATATTATGATGTAATATTATGATGTAATATTATGATGTAATATTATGATGTAATATTATGATGTAATATTATGATGTAATATTATGATGTAATATGATTATATAATATGATGATGTAATATTATGATGTAATATTATGATGTAACATTATGATGTAATATTATGATGTAATATTATGATGTAATATTATGATGTAATTTGATGATGTAATATTATGATGTAATATTATGATGTAATATTATGATGTACCGTAATGTTATGATGTAATATTACGATGTAATATCATGATGTAATATTGTGTTGTAATATTATGATGTAATATTATGATGTAATATTATGATGTAATATTATGATGTAATTTGATGATGTAATATTATGATGTAATATTATGATGTACCGTAATGTTATGATGTAATATTACGATGTAATATCATGATGTAATATTGTGTTGTAATATTATGATGTAATATTATGATGTTATATCATGATGTAATATTGTGTTGTAATATTATGATGTAATATTATGATGTTATATCATGATGTAATATTATGATGTAATATTATGATGTAATATTACGATGTAATATCATGATGTAATATTGTGTTGTAATATTATGATGTAATATTATGATGTTATATCATGATGTAATATTGTGATGTAATATTATGATGTAATACTATGATGTAATATTATGATGTAATACGATGATGTAATATTATGATGTAATATATGATGTAATATTATGATGCAATATGATGTACTATTATGATGTACTATTATGATGTAATATGATGTAATATGATGTAATATGATGTAACATGATGTAATATGATGTAGTATGATGTAATATGATGTAATATTATGATGTATATAATTTATATAATATTTTGTAATATTATGATGTAATATAATGCGATATGATGATTGGTCAGCTCGGTCATTTGGATAAATCAAATTAATGCAAAATGTGAGTGAGACAAACTTCTGGTGGGTTTCGGGCAGGGTTGCTAGGTAGATCACTGTCTCCTGTTGAAGGAACCATGGGAGAACGTGCATTTGCAATAAGTTTCAGGCGCAAGCCAAGCATTCATCACCCTTCCGAGGCAGTTCCACCAAACAACATCAAACAACTAGGTTCCCCCGCCAAATCTGTTACATGCAATGTCTGTATGCAGTAGTCACCAAACAAAAAAAAACATGATAAGGTACTTTCAAAAACCAGTGTAATCCGGCCATGGGTCAAAACATTTAAAACCCTGGTTAAACCCAACATATCTGGTACTGCAAGTGGCTGCTCATCCCTATCAACTTATATATCAAATAATATCAAATAAATTTAACTAATATTAAATAATGAAACGACATGTGTAGGTGTGTTGATCCACAGCCATCCAGTGTCTATCCTGCCGAATGTGGCAACACCGAGCAACGCCACCAGATCGCAATGGTGGCCTTGATGCGGTTCCCTGGGCCGGCAGGTCTGAGGCTATCTCACAATCATCCAACAGCCATCCAATAGTAATCTTAATATAATAAACATATTCAATATGATGACATATATATATATATATTAATAGTCATAGTACATCCAATATCCAATAATAATATATTTTAATAGTCATCCAATATGTAATATAATATATATAATATGATGACACGCATAATCAAAATATGGTATTTAAACAAACACTTTCTGCGATCTGACACAATGAATTACAATGAATTACAATGAATTACACATATTCTGACATTTTAAGTTTGATACATATTCCGACATTTTTATCTGACATTCATTTACAAAGTCTCACACTACACGGCTACTAAGAGCGAAGGAGGCCCTCTCTTCCAAGCCTTCCAAACCTGATTCACATATACTATCTGGCGTTTCATGTGGCATTCTACCCATATCTGACATTTTACCTGGCACAGTGTTCGGGTCTGGCGCGGCCCAGAGCGCTGGCAAGCTCACCATTCGGTTCGGGCCCGGCGAGCTTGTGGGAGACGCTGGCCAGGACAACTGGCGATGATCTGCTTGCGAGGAAGCGCAATGAGGAACAGAGTGACGAGGCGGAGGAGGAAGGGAGGTGCAGGATGTATAATATAAAATACATATATTATATGAATTTATATGATACATAGAATCTACAGAGGCCCTTACCTGGCAGCTGGGAAAAAGCTATAGAATATTAATATATTCCAACATCATGCAATGCAACAAGTGTCGTCTAGCAGCTGAAGATGAACATTTCATCTTGAGGTTTTTCCGATCCAGCTTCTGATGGCATCAGCAAGAGTACAATCCGTTGGACTGTTGGTTGGTGGTTCGGGCAACTGGCACTTGGGATACAGAATTGAGTAAGATAGGATGGACACAGATTCACTGTACAGTACAAGCACGACCATGTCAGAAATCAGTTTTTGGGATGTGGAAAATGGACCGCAAAGGATTGGTTTGTTTTTTTCAAATAAAAAGGACATCGCTCACATTTCCAGAAACATTTCCCACTTGCGAGCGGGTATATCCACATTCCTTGTATACCATTACTCTGCAAAAAGATGCAAAAAACTCATTTTTCACGTGTTATGTTATTCGCCATATTAGCTAAATATTGATTCACATTTTGGGGCTGTGAACCTTCCCAACCAAGGTTCATCCCTCCGGGTCTCCGGTGCGACCAGTGTATCCACCGCCGATTCAGCAGGGCATGGGGCGACAGCTGCCGAAACCATCGGATGCTGCTCAGATTGCACCACAAACTGCGCATGCACAAGCTTCCCGTCAGTTGACGGACATTCCTCCAAATCAGCCACCTCTGTTTGGACAACCCTGGCGGCCATGGAGACTGGCGACCTCGGTACAGAATATGAACCAGTTTGCGCAACCTTCACATCAGTTGAAGAACTCTGCTCCATATCAGCCACTGCCTCCGCTTGTACAACTTTTGCATCTGTTGAGACTGGCGATCTTTGTGCAAAAAATGTAGCAGTTTGCGGAGCCTTTGCATCAGTTGAAGAACTCTGTTCCATATCAGCCACCCCCGACACGTGTTCAACCCTTGCACCTGTTGAAACTGGCGATCTCTGTGCAAAAAATGAAGCAGTTTGGGTGGTCTTCACACCAGTTGAACGACGCTGTTCCTCATCAGCCTCTGCCTCCGTTTGTACAACTTTTGCATCCGTGGAGACTGGCAATCTCCGTGCACATGCTGTATCAGTTTGGACAAGTTTCACGTCAGTAAGCGGCAGGCCTTCCAAATCTGTGAGATCAAAGGCCTCTGTTTGAATGACCTTGACAGCGCTGACACGAGGCAATTTTCCCGCGGAGACAGCTGAGACCATGTCTGTTTGGACAACCTTTGCAACAGTGCAAGCACTATGCTCAGAATCAGTGAACAACTCTGTCTGCACAAGCTTTGCGTCTGAAGACAACCGCAGCCGTCCAGAAGATACTGTCTCAGTTTGCACAACCTTCACGTCAGTTGAACGACGCTGTTCCTCATCAGCCTCTGCCTCCGTTTGTACAACTTTTGCATCCGTGGAGACTGGCAATCTCCGTGCACATGCTGTATCAGTTTGGACAAGTTTCACGTCAGTAAGCGGCAGGCCTTCCAAATCTGTGAGATCAAAGGCCTCTGTTTGAATGACCTTGACATCGCTGACACGAGGCAATTTTCCCGCGGAGACAGCTGAGACCATGTCTGTTTGGACAACCTTTGCAACAGTGCAAGCACTATGCTCAGAATCAGTGAACAACTCTGTCTGCACAAGCTTTGCGTCTGAAGACAACCGCAGCCGTCCAGAAGATACTGTCTCAGTTTGCACAACCTTCACGTCAGTTGAACGACGCTGTTCCTCATCAGCCTCTGCCTCCGTTTGTACAACTTTTGCATCCGTGGAGACTGGCAATCTCCGTGCACATGCTGTATCAGTTTGGACAAGTTTCACGTCAGTAAGCGGCAGGCCTTCCAAATCTGTGAGATCAAAGGCCTCTGTTTGAATGACCTTGACATCGCTGACACGAGGCAATTTTCCCGCGGAGACAGCTGAGACCATGTCTGTTTGGACAACCTTTGCAACAGTGCAAGCACTATGCTCAGAATCAGTGAACAACTCTGTCTGCACAAGCTTTGCGTCTGAAGGGAACCGCAGCCGTCCAGAAGATACTGTCTCAGTTTGCACAACCTTCACGTCAGTTGAACGACGCTGTTCCTCATCAGCCTCTGCCTCCGTTTGTACAACTTTTGCATCCGTGGAGACTGGCAATCTCCGTGCACATGCTGTATCAGTTTGGACAAGTTTCACGTCAGTAAGCGGCAGGTCTTCCAAATCTGTGAGATCAAAGGCCTCTGTTTGAATGACCTTGACAGCGCTGACACGAGGCAATTTTCCCGCGGAGACAGCTGAGACCATGTCTGTTTGGACAACCTTTGCAACACTGCAAGCACTATGCTCAGATTCAGCAACTGCAAGCATTTGTGCATCTTGCATTTCAGCACCAGAGTATGAAGGCCCACGATCATGTACCGGATCTGTCTGGACATCTGTCTGGACAACAGCTGTCTTCAAAGCCTTTCGGGAAGGAGGGCTTTCATGAGTTTGCACAATCTGCTCCCTCGATTGAAGTCTGTCTGTTTGCACGGCTTCGGATTTCCTGGCCCCATTGTCTTGTGTCAATGCCGCAAGACTTGTATCAACCCGTAGAAGTGGATCATCAACAGCTCTGCACCAGGTCAAGAATGCATTTCTGGCAAGTCTCTGCCGGCTGCGATGTGAAAACGCTCTCACTGCGAGCTGTTGAACTCGATTCTGATCATGCATCCTCCGCCAAGCTCCAAAGCTGATCCGCAATCTCCGCAGTTGCCAGGGAAACGGCCCTGTACACATGAACTTGGCCCGTTTTGACCAGGATCGCAAGATCAAACTCACAACTCCACAGAAATACCAAGACCTCCTTTGCAGTAGCTTGTCCAGAATTTCCACATGCCTCAAACAGGTCAGGGAAAAATGCACCCTTCTGGCAGCCCCTTCTGGCATCAAGCTGCCCCCCTTCTATACATCAAAATACCGAATGGGATCTGGATTTCATGCCAATTCAATCCTGCCAGCGTGTTCTGATCGGTGGAATCTAGGGGCCGTTAGATTTCATACTGAAATAGAGCTGAATTGGTGTGAGATTGACTGCTTTTGACCCAGAGCTTGAAAAATATCGTAAAGCAGTCCTTTGCACCGGAAACTGTTTGTATATAATGAGTTTTTATTCGAATCTGAATCAACATTTACCGGCAGTAAACGCGTTTGGCCTGCTGTCATGCAACAAAACACATTGGCACACCTCACGTGTACAATATGTACTCTGGCATTTCTTCTCGGCACACCAAGGACTAACAAAGCGCCTTTTTTCAGTCTCTTCTTCTATCATTTGTTTTGACCCAACACAAAGTTTAAGTCACAAAAATCAAAACCTACAATGGACACTCATTAACACCCCAATACCCTTAGCCGCCGCCATCCACTTGTTTGTTTGTCAAGCTGCAAAATCCAGCGTTGACTGTTTTTCGCTGTGTCTTCATCCTCGGAACGGGCTTCAGACATGTCTCTTTGAAGGATTACCACACCTTTTACTTCGGCTTTCACACACACAGAGGTAGAACCTGGAACTGTGTACCACCTCTGAGATGCTATATTAGGGATGGTCTATTCGAAAAGCAAAGCAAAAACCCAACATTTAAGCAATTTTGGTTTAGGGCTTAAGGTCTTAGAGACATACGTCGCATACGTCGCATACGTTTTTGCTGGCAACATGAAGAATAACATGCCCAAATTCTATAGACTTTTGCCACGTGAATGAAGAATTACCCAAACCGGCAACATGTGCACATGTTGTGAGAAGAAAACACCTGTTGAAGCAAATCATAGGAGTCCAGTTGAGCCTTCACAGACAGCAGGTCCAAGGTAAGCTCATTCAACCTTAGTTCTGACCCGACAGGTGCCGCGAAATGTTGACATCACCTCCGAAATACTGTTTGCTTGGCCAATCTTATGACCTCCGACCACATTTTTGTGTAGAAAATGCGTGCTACGTCACGTTGGGTCTATATTCAAAACAAACCCAATATACCCATGTTGCATTCAACCAGCGGCAAGAGTTCCAAATTCAAGCTTCAACCTTTGGAGGGCCACTGCACCGAAGTACCCTGAAACCTTCAATCTCTGGGTAAGTACCAATTTCATTTGGGTCGATACCTATTATTGCCATATTTTGGGGGAATAAATGTGCATCAACCATTCATAGAAATATATAGAAATATCTGGACGGGACTGGCTTGGATGGTTTTGGAATCAGGACGCAAAACCATCACAAGACCGAGGCACTTCATGGATCTGAGTTTGTCGCTTTGATACTTCAGCCCATCCTCTGGCGTCGGTGGCTCGTGTGGAGCTGGCGTCTCTGGCTCGGGTGGCTGGTCATCCTCAGAGATCTGCAGCTGGTCAATTCCCAAGGAATGAGCTGGAGAGTAGCGAACGATTTCGTGGCATACCTTGAAATTCACCGTAGCTGGAGCTCCAAATTTTGATCCACCTTGTAGCACCTTGTGAACAATTGATTACACACATCTGTGATCCTAAGATCATCTGCAACTTTCAGGATTAGAGTTGGTATGAGTTGGATAGCAAGTCATCCTGCACTTTCCAAGCGCAGACGCAGGCTCTTCCTCTGTTTGTGGAGCATTGCCTTCGGCGCTTGCAGTAGCATTCTTAGAGGATGAGACGGCTTCAATCCTCCTCCTGCCGCGGTGCTTCTCGAATCACAACAAAAATGGATATGGAACAGCCCCAAGGATCCAAAGGCCTCCCGGAAATCTCAGAGTGACGTGACCTGATTGTGGATCATGTCACCTATACTGTCTGAGCTTACCCTTTGAACATGCATTTCAAATAGACCACCATGATCTCCGATCTAAAGAGTTGAATGGTAATCATTGAATATCATTGAATGATGTTCTGTTTAAGGATGCTTAAGGGCTTGCACTCGCATGACCGGTGACATGAGGGTAGTCCATCACTGACCGTGTCCCGGTCCTGGTCTCGTTGAATTCTCTTTGCTTCTTCAGCTCATCTCTTTGGAGCTGCAGTTGATGAAAGTCCTTGATAACATGCGCAACATGGCAAAGGACAGAAGTTCTCTTGTCGGATCTTGTCGGATGTCGGCAAATCAACAGAATTTTGACATCGGCAAATCAACTCAAAGGCGCTCAAAGGATGATTCTGAAAAAGGCACTCTCAAATCGTTTACAAAGTTTACAGCTGTCTACGGCGATGATATTTGATGATATCTCATTAATTAATAGGGGGATAGCCAAGACACTCTCACAATGCACAAAACAATGCAGAAGGACTTTTCCAGTCATACTGGTAGGGATGGAAACATAGGTGTTTCAACAGTGTTTCAACATGTGGTGGATCAAAATTGAAGAGGCAACCAAAAGGATTGGTTGCTTTGACGATCAACCATCCAGCTTTGCAGTCACCCGAATTCGACCCATATCATCCAGCTTTTCCATCCCAAGAACATCTGAATAAATCCCAGGGAGCGGAGTTCGAAGCCCTCGGTCATTCCGAAAACATACTGGTTAATAGGGATGTCCAGTTCATGGATGCTGATAATCCCATGGTAATCCCCAATTCATAGTAACACCATTACAACAACTAGGTGTAACAACCAATCAAATCCATCAAATCCATCAACAATCAAAGCATATCAAAGCATTTCAACAGCGGTCAACTGAATCAACTGCTCATCCCAGGCGCTTGACTCAGCAAACGCGCTTCTTCTTCACGAAGCTTCGATCTGCGCGTCTCATTGATTTCCTGCCAGTTAAAAACTCGTCAGCAGAGAGCGAAAGTACTCCATTCCTGAGTGACATTGTTACCTTGAGTTTGATCAATTACGCTAGAGTAAAGTAGCATAGACCTGGAATATCCACCATTGGACCATTTATATCATTTCCTTTTAACAAAATGGGTAGCCCGATTTTGCCCATATCTATGTCAGTTTACCCCAAATGGCTTTCCGCACCTGTCGAGACTCTGCGGAAGCTGGCGCTACTCCATTGCTCGCCTGTCGAAGCGACCCGTCCATGGCGTCCATGTCCCATGTCACCCGGGGAGCGCAGGATGAGGGAGATCCCATCTGCCCACTTGAAACATCACTGTACAGGGTATCACATCAACTCGCAGTGTCTTAGTGTGTATTGTTGAACAACACCATGCTGATCAAACGAATTGTGTGATACAACAAACATTTATGCAAACATTATGTTTAGTTTTGGATAACAGATGCCCTGCCGTGACACAACAAATTGTATCAAATCAGACAATGATAATTGGTCCAAACATATTCAAATAAAATGCATCTCAGGCTATGCATCAGACCATGCCATGCAGCATCACATTGCCTCACATACCTATCATATCATCTGCAACCATGAAACCGTGTCAAATATGAGTGTGTCTGAAAATTGGGTACCCCTAAAACACATTGTTGCTCATCGTTTTCGCCATTGAAATCGCAATTTTAATCTTGGACAAACCACATTGTTTTTGGCCAAGTCATATGATCCGCTATGTACAGTGCTCCTCACCTTGAGCTGCTCCACTTCTTCTTGTAATCTCCGTCGCAGCTGTCGTTCCGCGTGCAACTCACGGTGCACCTGTTGGAGCTCTTGCCTCGGCCAGCTGTTGAGATGTACCATGATGTAATGATGTACCTTTGCATACCTGCCCACCTCCGTCGGATAACAATGACACTTTCTTTGACGCAAAAAGATGTAAAAAAAGGATTCACCTTGGCGACAGTGCAGCTGTGTTGCTGGTGTAGCCATTCGGCCCCAGCATCGCAGCTTTTTAGCTTAGCGTGCCAGGTCTTTAGAATCAGAGTACCTTAGGCGCTGGCGGTGCCCGACATCTTACAAATTCCAACTTTCTGCTTTACCCCTGTAATCCCCTGTACAGATATGTCAGATATGTACAGATCATGTATATCAGTGCAAGGGACACCACAAAGCATTCTTCTCATCTTCCAATGCCGCGGTGACTGTCTCTGTAGCCAATGTCAGGCGCTGGTAGCGGCCCAAGACATCTTGATGCTGTCGCATTTCTTGGAAGCCTCAAAAACTTGGCAAACTTGAAAGAACATGTAAGAACAAAGCAGAATGTCTCGCCAGTGAACCATCGGCAACCAGTTGCTTCTACACTTCGGAGTAAACTGAAGTAGCAAGCGAGATGGCACAAGCACAAACTAAAATGGCGAAGGAGTTGAACCCTTTAAGTATGTGCGAAAAGGCAAATTCAAAGGGGTAAGATGGCCACAGCATCATTCCTCGAGTCCTTGAGTTTCCGCATTGTAATGGACAAGTCAAGTCGCTCACTCGCACATATTTACTTTTGCATTGCAGCAAATGCTCAGGACACAATACACGTGTGTGTGTGTGCGCAATGAATCTGTGTCTCGCCTGTCATACCCTCCCCTCGCTTGATTCAATAGAAAGTCTGCATAGGAACTAACAATATCAAACATACACGAAAATATGCCCCCGGTATCCGCCAGCACAATGCGTTGTCAGTTGCAATACAACTTGCCCACCAGCAAAACAAATCAGAACAGTATCTGTTTACAACAGGATTCCTTGCACTGGCTCTTAAATTCCATCATGGAAACGTGACGAAACGTGCATGTATGTACACACGAATAGCCAACCGACCAACCTCAACTTCCCAGGAACAGTGTGCTGTAGCCACACTCCTGGCCCAGGCTTGAAAGGCCTTCAACCGATAGCCGTCTTGTTCACAAAGATTCAGCACGCGGCTGATGGCTTCTCTGACGGCTTCTCTTCCTCCCCTTTCCCTTCGATTTGACGCGAGGCTAAGACGCCAAGCTTTCCAGAACCAAAGGCGCAGCAATCGACCCTGACAAATGGACGCGCAAGCCAGACCCGCATTGGCCAGAACCGCGTAGCGCACGCACGTACCTGAGAAACATTTGGTAATCAGAGAAGGCTTCAAATTGGATGCGAGCATCCCCAGTTTCGTGACAAACTTGAATCTTGGAGATTCTTGGAGCAATCATTTAGCACAAAACAGGACACATAGGACACACTAAACACATGTTGGGCAGGTGGGGTCCGGACCCATCCCTGCAGATTCTAGTGACGCCCAGCCGTGGCTTCGAAGGCTGCGAGTTGCTCCTGGGAGCTCCGGATTGCCTGTTGGGATGCCACGACACATCTCCTGGACGGGAGCAACAAATTGTGCTTGCAGGTCTCTACACGTCTCACCACGTGTCAACACGTTTCAACCAGTTCACCTGGAAGTAATTACCTGGAGAACTCGACTTGGACATTGCCAGATTCCAATCTCTCGACAGCAATCATGGATCCATGGACTCAATATTCACTTTGATGTCAAAATTGACCAAACTCGTTTCTGAGTTCCCTGGTTAGTAGGCACACCTTTTTGGGCATGATACCACAAGTTCGAGTGAGAACTTAACTAAGCTGAAACAAGCATAAGCAGGACAAGCCGGGCTTCGAACCTGTCGCCCAACACTCGTGAAGCAAAAGAATTGCAAACTCTTCTGGGAAAGGCATGGTAATAGACTCCCTCAAACTTCATTTTAGAGAACCCAAGGAACAGAGAACCAAACCCAATTTTGCAGTTGAAATGTAGTGGATTTAGTATGGAATCGCTAGGTTCCCACCAGTTTAGGACCGGTCCAGAGGCTAAAAACCGCTTGCTGTCGAACATTCCAGCAACGCGAGAGCACTCTGCCTGGGGTGCTTCGCCGCTCAGGGGACATGACATGAATATTCATGAATATTGGATGAATACTGTAAATTACAGTATATACAAGTACGAAAGAAAAAACACACACACACATATGCAAAGAGATCTGCACTTGTCCATCTATGCATCTATCTATCTATCTACCTATCTATCTATCTATCTATCTATCTACCTATCTACCTATCTACCTATCTACCTATCTATCTATCTATCTATCTATCTATCTATCTATCTATCTATCTATCTATCTATCTAATCTATCTAATCTATCTAATCTATCTAATCTATCTAATCTATCTAATCTATCTAATCTATCTAATCTATCTAATCTATCTAATCTATCTAATCTCTATCTAATCCTATCTAATCTATCTAATCTATCTAATCTATCTAATCTATCTAATCTATCTAATCTATCTAATCTATCTAATCTATCTAATCTATCTAATCTATCTAATCTAATCTATCTAATCTATCTAATCTATCTAATCTATCTAATCTATCTAATCTATCTAATCTATCTAATCTATCTAATCTATCTAATCTATCTAATCTATCTAATCTATCTATCTATCTAATCTAATCTAATCTTATCTATCTATCTATCTATCCAGCTGTAACTTTTTCTACATGGATATATAGGCATACATACACATAGATTCACGTATGTCACTAATGTAAAAACATGGGATCACATTGCTATATAGAATATAAGTGGATATGAACAAATGTGTAGCGATTACCATAAATTATAGTTATTATGAGTATCGCACAAAATATGCGGGTTTAACATGGATTTCTCACACTGGGAAATGGCCATTTTTACACTGACCTTTTCATGAGACAGTGCCACGCTCTTTTTCCATGTCCAGGCATGAGTAGGTACTTAATTTGGGGCAAACAAAATACCCCAAGACATCCAGACATTTTCCCAGCCCAGGCACGCAAAAGTGCTGATCCCCCGCTCAAACTCAGCCTGTCATGTGGCCCCGGGGCTGCACGTTGCCATGCCAAAAACGCCAAGGACTTCAGTTCATCGGAAGGATGATCCTAGGCCCCGGCACAAGGGTTTGATGGGGACCACTTCATTGAAACATACCGAAGTTGACTTGATGCATCAATATTACAGTACATCCTTCTCCACGAGGTTTGATATTCACAGCAATCCAAAGAGGATGGACAAATATGGACAAGGGGCAGATGTACTTGAAGCGGACTGTTTGGCACTGTATGTTGCCTGACATGTGAAGGTACTCATGCCATCTGCCATCAGTCTGATCCCAGGAAGCTGATGAAACACCACATAAAAACGATACAAACATCGAAACCCCTGTGTCATCCTGTGTCCAAAATCCATGGAAAAGACATGAAAGGAACATATCACCAAGAATTGGTGCAACGCATCTAGTCGTAAGCTAGAATCAGGATCTACGGACTCTACTGATCATTATGAATCATTATGATCAATCATGTGCGAAGTGGAACACTTAAAGCATGTCTGAGACTCCGGGGCTTGATCGTTGCCCAATTCTTCAAACTACATGGTAAGCGGCTCACAGA
This sequence comes from Cladocopium goreaui, assembly GCA_947184155.2. Classification (NCBI taxonomy): domain Eukaryota; class Dinophyceae; order Suessiales; family Symbiodiniaceae; genus Cladocopium; species Cladocopium goreaui. Next base: position 163,774 of record CAMXCT020000156.1, on the reverse strand, counting down.
ACGCCGCCTGTTTTTCCAACCGTGGCGAGTTCATTTTGCGTGTGTTTTCTCAAGGATTTGCGTCTGGGTCCTTTTTTTTGACTCTGTTAAATCCTGCGACAAACTACTCTATCAATATCCACATTGCATGGTTTGCCTGAAATTTTGTTTTTTTTAACCCTCCTTAAATGATTATCTAAAAATTGGAAAAACACCATGGGCATATTATGATGATCCATTGGAATTCGCAGTAGCCTATCACTTTCCTGGCTTTTTCAGAGGTAGCGCCTCAGTTGGCGAGGCCCCGTCTCGGGCTGCGGCCACCCAGTGTTCCATGCTGCGCAGGGCCCCATCCACGTCCGCCACGAGCTGTAAACACTCCTCAGACATCCGCCGAGGACGCGGTATAGGACCTCAAAATGTGGTCATATTGGTCATATTAGATTTATATTAGATTTATATTAGATTTATATAGATTTATATAGATTTATATAATATGAGTTAGGACTTCAACCATCCAAAATTGAACAACGTTTAGGATCATTTAGGTATATTTAGTTTGATTTCGAACATTATTTGGCTATAGCCATACATAGCTATGCCCATTTCCTGAGCAGAGGGACTGGGTTAGCCTCATGCCTGACACCTTCCGAGGTCTCTACTTGGTGTTTGATTATAGGCTGGAATGGTTGGAACTGTCCCTATATTCATCCTGGTAGATGGCCCCAAAATCACAAAACTATGAACCAACATATACCAACATATACCAACAGAGTCAACTTCCTCCACGCCTTCTTCCAATATAAGATGACATGAGTCAAAGGCTTGATCATTCGTCTGTGCTGTGCATGCTCCGCCGCTCAGCAAAGCCTGGGGCCGTGGTGCCAGGCTTTGCTAGGGAATGGGTACCCCAACCTGACGAACATGCCTCCACTCCAATATGGGTTTGGTGGACTTCTATCATGAACATTCATAAACCCAATTCCACATCCGCTCCGTTCAGGCTGCAAACTTCAGCAGGATCTAAAATCTAACTCATAGACTCAAAGATTACTCATAGCATTCATAGCATGTTGCCGTATGTTGCCTGTTGCATTTCAAGAATTGAGCTGCAGGGACCCATTCTCTTTGTCGCGGTGTTGCTGGAGATGCCATCAGCCCCCCACGGAGCGGTACCGTCACTGGAGGTTCCCACCGATCGACCGGTTCAAGCGATTCCAGCGTGGTGGGCTCTGTCGGCCATTGAGTTTGGGCTCCTGTCCATGGGAAGCCCAAAATATCCCAAAATGTATGGCACCAAACTATTCTCAGGAATCAAAGCAAACATGATCAAACTATATATATATATCAAACTGATGTAGTCTCGAGGACTAGATGGCTGACTGGTTCTAGACATTCTAGACGCAATGCTGTCAGCATTTGTCAACCATCTTGCGATATCTTGCAATGCCGCTTCTTTTGTTTGGCTCTGGTGGGTAGCTGTCAAGACATGTCAAGACCATCTCAAGACTCCAGACAGATTCTGGATATTTCCGGAGTCCTGGACTCCACTTCTGGCGACCTCCCATAGCCAGGGCAGCACGATATTCAGCACCACATTGGAGTGGCGATGGTGTGAACGGCCAATTCCTTGGGCTACAGCGGCTACAACCGTCGGACTGAAAAGCGATAGCTGTAACAAAAAAAACACTGCAGCTGATGCTGTCCTCTTGTTGTACCATGCTTGAGTCATCTCTACCACCTTTCATCCTATTCTCAGTGTTCGAACCAAGACCTTGAGAGACAGATAGAGACAGTAGGCAAGTTGGCAAGTAAGCCTCTGGCTTTTTGGGATGCCAGTCATCGATACAAGAGGGACCATTAGAGGATCATCTTTAATCAGCATTAATCATCTTTACCCACCGGCATCCTTTTGTTTGCTGAACCGTTCTCACTTCTTGACATAGAATATTCAGCTGGGTGCCCCAGTGTCAAATGTGCCAAGATGTGCCAAGCTTCAATTGCTGAGGTAAGGATGGCAATGCTGGAGGTTTCTGCACAGCAGGCAGCTGGCGTCTGACCCGACCACGCGCAGCATCTGGAGTCTGTCCTGCATCACTGACGTTTCAAAATGTTTCAAACTGGCGTGAAGTGCAGCAATTCAGCAGATAAGTTTTGATAAGTTGCGGTGCTAACCGCTGACCTGGCCATACCTAAAGGGTGACAGTGGCAAGTCATGGCAAGTCATGTCCTTCATCAGGTGCTTCGCTCAGATCGTTCAGATCGTCAGGTCCTCAGAAAGGAGGGGAGCTGCACCATCAACATCTTCAAGGGGCAATGGCAAAAAAAGAGACTTGTTCTTCTATTTGCACTATTTTGCACTAGCATTTGCGAACATTGGAGTCTCAATTTTCCAGTGCTGTTCGCAACAGAAACGAATCTCTCAGAGTTATGAATGGATATGTCTATAAGCCAAAATTATCCAACTATATATCAGGGTTTGCCAATTGCCCCTTTGTCTGATTAGTAGTAAATACATACATACCGTTACACAATGACCTCCCACAAAAAGGATACAATGTTCTTGCCATGTATCCGGTTGTGTCATCATCATGCCGACTCTCCACAAAGCGTGATTGGAGTTGCCTTGGGAATCACAAGCGGCAACTGAAAAAAGCCAGCCCAGCACCCAACGATGTCAACTTGGTAGAGATCTTAAAACCCAAAAAACTGGTGGCAATTCCCTACTAGATTGTTGACAAATCTTCTTTGCCGGACCTGAGGATCCACTCAAACCTTTGACCAGCTGAGGATGCACTCGTATTCGTTGTATTACAGTTGCTTGACTGCAAGCCGTTTGGAGCCTTCTGGGGCTCAGCGCACAATTTATTGTTGCACTATTTGGATCCACTTGGCGCCTGCAACGTGATGGGACATAGTAAGTGCAACCAACAACAAAAATCGCAAACATGGGGGTTGGTCCCCCTGTTTTTCTTCGTTCAAAGCTGAGCCACTCTTCCAATTCTTGCAACTTTTCCTGCACGTTTTGCCAGTTTTGAAAGCCCATTTCGGCAGCAAGCTCGTCCGGGCAACTGTACGAGGGCTTTTGTCACCGGCTCCATTGCACTGGCAAATATGCACCCTAATCTGATCTAATCTGCTTGCTAAACTCTGGTGTTTGTTCGAAGAATTAAAAAAGCACGGAAGCTTGTCCCTAAGTTGTCGCCTGCAGGGCACTCCAACAATTCTGCTTCGCAGTCACATAGACCAACATGGATAGCGAATGATAGCGCTCTTTCTCGGCATCATTCGGCATCTCATGAACCAAAGAAACATGATGAACCATTCGATGAATCGTGCTTTGTACACTTGGGGCCCATCCCCGATTTGGGGCAATCCTCTGGGCCAAGCTGCCAAAGATGTTTTTTCGCATTTCGAGGGATCTTCAGAACTGAACGCCCTGGTGGGAACATGTGGGAACCCAATGGAACCCACACACAATCATATTAAAATATCATTTCTGCGTATTTTGGTCATTGCAATCTGGCGGGGGGGGGCTGGGGTTCGACTCAGGGGAGCCGTTGCAGTAAATCTTTCAGCACAGCTCCTCAGCGGGCTGGCGCTTCCTTGGTAGTCAAGCCCCTGTTCAACATGTGACGGTACCTGAGAGTTAAGTTGTGAACATATCGCTTGCAGACACTGGTTGGTGTTAAGATTGAGATGCTGCCGAATTTGGAATGTAAAAGTAGTAAAAGAATCGCATAGAACCACTTGGTTTTGAAGCTGACAGTCAAGACATGTCAAAGCAGTCGATGGTAATCTAAAGTTCCGTCAGCAGCTGAGGTCCCCAACCTGTGTTTCCGGAAGTCCAGCTTTTCACGGTCACAGTAGTCGAGGTAAGCCTCAGGCTGGAGACCCTTGTGATATCTTGTGATGGTGATACATAGTGATACCATTGATGGAACAACTGTGGCACCCATCTACTTGAGGATACAACAGCCAAGAGTTAGTGGAACCAGGACTCAACTTGTCCGATCAGGTCTCTGCCGTTTACCTCATTGGTTTATCAATGGATATCCCAACAATCGCAATTTTGACAAACAAGAAGATCAACATTGATAAATCCATATAAATCCATATAAATCCATATAAATCCTGTGATTGGGGGGTTTCAGATGGTTTCAGATTCCGAGATCAGGCCATGCTTTGATTGGGAATCGCTTGCGAATTTCTTGCTTCTCGCCTGCACGGTCTGCACATGTTGTGCATGGGAGACCAGCAGGGGATCGTGATAGAAGGCGCGGTCCTGAAAGTGCTGCAGAATCTGCCCCACTGTGAGCTGTGCCCCGCCAATGAATGGAGTTGATTGATCCAATTACAGCCAGTTATGTACAGTAGCGAATGCCAGGATAATCAAAGTTCCGCAAAGTGGTTTTTGAGAAAATATTGAAAGCAGAACCCCGAATCCTACAGTTTCATTCAATCAAACCCAAATTGCTTGTTCTTGAGACAGCTAGCGGCGCCGACCGTGCACATCTTCGCAGTGGTTTTGAGTCATGTCCCCGGGTCAGGGAAGCCGCTGAGGTAAGATATCTAAGCCTTTCAGGATCTTTCAGGCGTACTTTACAAATCTTTACAGAGTTCCAGAGTTCCTCAAAGATGAGCTGTACATGACCCTACCATCCCGTTGCAGTGTATTCCGTATGGCAGCGTCTACGATTGTATCATTGTATCACTAAGATTTGAAGATCTACAGTATTCTACAGTCGATAGAATTCCTCTATTGAAATGATCCAATGGAAAGAGCCATAGCTTGGCCGCTGCAAGGGACTCAGGTCAACATCATCTCTTGGCAGCATAGCTGCTATAGCTGGTGTCAACCGCCATGACCAGAGATGACCAGGGCCATGGTGTTAGTCTCACACAAGCGTTCATTCATAATCAGCGTTTGGAAAATTAGCATCATAAAAGAGCTGATGGTCTGATGGTGTTGGTTTGAAACATCTTCTAGTAGAATCTTCTTAGTATATCTTACTAACTGAAATCTAACTGATATCTTAGTATTATTCAGTATTGATCCAACTGTTTTGAGAGCTATTCAATCTGATGCGATATGATGCACAGCCTCACAGAGCCATGGCCCTTCGCCCCTCGTGGCTCAAATCATCCTCGGTGCCTTGCCCGACGCAATTCACCTGTGGCACTGGCCGGGCTAGCAGATGTGGGACAAGCCACAGTAATGCCTATGAACAAAAAGATACGAAAAAGATCAAAAAAGGCTCCTTTTATGACACCAATTCTGCCATTCATTTGCATTGCTGAAACATGAATGGGTAATATTCCTGGCAGCAAACATGTGAACTGGAGCTAGGAAGAAGGGGATCAAAAGCCACATTCTGACCAGGATTCTGGGGCAAAAAAACCAACATCAACAAGAATTTTCGGAATCATTGGCATCCCTGTAAGGTGACCATCATTCTCCATGGAATCTCATCTGCAATAGCCTCACAGTGGTTGGCCGGAAAGTCTGGAGGCGTCTGATGCACTTTGAAGGCTTGTGCCTGAGGCAAATGGCAACGGCAGCCATTACAGGGTGCGCTGGGAATGACGCTTTGATGTTCACCATGCATTTTCACCCACAGAAAGGGATTGTTTCCTCAGTTGTGGATAGACATTCAATGACATTCACTGCTTCATGCGGACCCTTCAGTCTTTCTCGAAAGCCTGTGCTTGGACATATGCAGCGTTCTTTTCACAGAAAGGAACTGCAGGGATGTAAAACACCTTAGTTGACACCAATGAGCTGGAGCGCGCCCATTAACGTGAACTACCCAAACTATCCAAAATCTAGGTGCGTGTGTGTAATGACATGTAATGACTGGCATCAAAGTCATCCAGCTTGCAGCAACCACCGCCTGGATGTTGCATGGCGAGACCATTTTCCTTCACAGCTCCACAAGCCTATTTCACAGTATTCAAACCATTTCAAACCAGCCCACTACAGATTGCTTGTGTAACTTATGTATAGTATATTATATCATATATATATATATATATAACATTATATAACATTATATAATATTATATAATATTATATAATATTCTTATTTGGATCCAATCCGGACAACATTGCCCCAGTCTCAAAGAAGACAAGTATCTGCTGCATCTTCGGACCCACCATGTACGCCCTCCACTGCATGGATGAGATCACAATGCCACCATACTGTATCACCTGGCACAGCAACAAACAGTTGGATCTGGCAAGATTCCAGAATCACAGCATATGGCAGACGACATAGCTGATATTAGCTGATATTAGCTGATCATGTTTTGGACTGCAACCATCCCACTTGCGGGCTGAATGACATTCTGTGAATGGATCGGAATGGGTATATACGGTATATACGGTATATACGGTATACGGTATATACGGTATATACGGTATACTGGCGGAAGCCCGGATTTTTATTTCCAAAGACTTTCATTGACCTTGCGAATCCCGTCTAATGTCTAGGAATACCTGGAGCCCATATAGCCTTAAGAGGGTGGGTTAGTTTTGGGTCCCACAATGATCTCCGAAGGGGCCTGGCTGGACATCTGGGATGGGCACCAAGCAGTCAATCAGCTGCTGATGGAACTCTGGAAATAGATCCTCCAGGCAGAACTCAGGTCACGCAAGCCACAAAGCCGCGGCAAATCCATTGGTGCGTGCATGATTACTGCGATATCATATCCAGGGAACCATTCCAACCCCAGATTCTGCATTTGGAACTTCGTTGAAGTCCAACATCCAACAGGCTTTAGCCCAGCTCTTCATATTCCCTGCCTGGACCTTTCCAGGATTCGCTCCACAAAAGCTGGAGGGCAGCACGTCCTGTCTCCCCGCGCTGGCACTTGTTTGGATGGGGCATTAAATTGAATCAACTTGAAATGAATGGACAAAGAATGAAAAAAGTAAAATAAAGTCACATCTGCCTTCGTTTTTTCTTGCTGTGTGGGAACCCCGTAGCAATCGCCTCCATGAAGGGTCTGAGCATCAAATATGCGGTGGCCTGGGCAGGGTGCAATCATCTGCATCCAGCTGCCATTTTCTAACTTGTGCACAGAGCCAGGCATTCCAAACACAGCATACTACACAGTTCGAACGCTAAACTTTCCTGGAACCAGGTACTACTTCGAGATCTGGCGGTCCATGTAGTTCGACTGTGCGCACACGATCGATACTCAGAGTTATGGGCACCCAATTAAATCTGAGTATATAATATGAAGATTTTGAACTGAGTACTGGGCCTGTCGTTTCTAGTTTCAATCAGTTCCAACCAGTTCCCACACATCTGGCCTCCCGCAGGATGGGCGCCAGGAGCAAGGCTCCCCGGCCTTGCCCTGCAGAAGTCAAGGACAGCCATCCCTGGAAGGAACGGAAGATGCTACCTGTCGGGTCACAGAATCAGCTATGCCTTGGGTATGTGTCCAAGGATCGTTGAAGCCTTCAAAGTATGTGGCCCCTCCCCCACACAATCTCATATCTTCTGAAGATATGAAGATGAAGAAGGAAATCATAGAAATCAAGAATTTGAAAGTGTCCCAAGTGTCAACTATATAATCGGCTTCCCAACTCCCAATTTTTTTATCCAGGAGGCAGGCGCCCAAGTTTTTGCCATACCTCACCAGGAGGTTTTGCTGATCATCACAGGGGGCTGTTTGGAATCTTGCCAGGCAAACATGGGGAGATAGCTGATTTGCGGTGCCAACAAAGCAAACAAAACATGCAGAGCAAAAGAACCCAACAAAATTAAGACCCTTACACTACCTTCAGGCCATCTGAAGTCTGCAAGCATTTCGTTCTACACCGAAACGACGTGTACAAAGAATGCAGGACGACTCTTTTCCTCAACAAAGAAAAACACAGGCAACCTGCGGCTCAACTCCTTTAGAAGTCGAAACATCTCCTTTCTCCCCGTACGCTATCTTTGAGTACTTTCAGGATCTCTATCATAATGTTTATATTCTATACACTTACTATGTATTTAATGTGTTACATTACGTTATATTCTCTCCACACACACATATCACTTTCGATCAATATTTCTACTGGCAAGCATCTGTAAGGGGGACTGGTTTTCAGCCCATGGCATGTCAACAAGATCCATGGTACATCCGAAGTATCAAAAGGTTTGCTTGAGATCTCTCTACAACCTGATCTAGATTGTGCTGATCGTGCAGTGCTTCTCAACGAACATTCTGCAAAGAATATGGGTAGGGCCTCGGAATAGACTCCAAAGTTTTCGCTTTTGGAACTACCCTGACAAATGGAATGAGTGCTGACCCCCTTTCCATAGCCTCATCAAAAACCAGAAAGACGCATATCCATTGGCCCCACTCCCCCATCCTCTTAAAGAACTAAACTAATCATTAACTATATAATATCCTTTTTTTGTGGATTGGTTAATCATTAGCTAAACTAATCATTAACTAATGGATAGCTGCGGACTGTGATCACCACTCGTCCCGCAACATCCACAGCTCCAAGCTACAGGTCATAGCTGGCGCTGGCTCGATGCGTGGCATCAAAGGCGTCATAGTTCTCCCAGCGTCCCTGGAAGATCTCGCCTTGGTCAATGGCCATTTAAGAGGAACCGATTCATTGGAGGTACAAGTATATCTACCATATATCTACCATATATAAGGCCTATTTTTTAGGCCTCTGTAAGGGAATATCCCCAGAAAATCTCATATGGTACTAACGTACCTCCATTTTAGGATCCTGAAATTCCCATTGACTTGGTGCGAAGCAAGATGCGAAGCAAGATGCGAAGCAAAATGCTACAAGGCTAGTCATTTTGCTCTCCGAATCATGACATGACATTGGGGAACTATGCCAGGTCTCATTATCCTGCCGCCGACAGTTGCGTTCCCCCTGTCTTTACAGGCTGGCAGCATCTGGCAGCTATGTTCAGCTACCAAATGCTATCAATGTTCAGGCAGAGGCCATACTACACAAGTCAGCTTCTCAACTGTTTTCATCAGCTCATAACACTCTGGGGTTTGAAGATGCTTTGATTTGTTGGTTGGTTGGTTGGTTGGTTGGTTGGTTGGTTGGTTGATTCGCTTGTCCACATTTGTCCATCATGTTCGCCATGTATGATCACCGCCAGGTGACGATAGACCTTGCGATACTCAGCATCTTCCCAGCGCTCTGTACTGCCACCATCCACATGAGGCCCTAGAGTGAAGCTGCTGTCTCCCGCCTACCGTGAAGGCACAACAGAAACCGCAACAGCATCCAAACAGATGTGTATTGGCAGGTCGAAGTGGTGCTTTTTGGGGTGGATTGGGTGACCCTTCATTTTGAGAATTCATAGTATGAGCATGTCCGAGCAACTTGGAAATGAACAGTACAGAGCCTGAATTTTGCTCAGGTAGAGGAGGTAGAGACATCCCAAGGCTGAAACTGCTACAAGAGCAAGAAGATAAAAGTTGGGAAAAGGAATTGTGGCTATGCTATGGCTATGCCATGGCTAGGTCCATGGATTCCTATGCCGTTCCCATCCCAAAAACCCGCCTTTCGTATTCGCAAGCGATCGCAGTAGGTCAACGGTCTGTCCACATCCACCTGGTGGGTGGAGTGCTATCAAGGCTCCATGGTCAGTTCCACAGTTGATGTCTCTTGAAGATCTTGAAGAGCGCTAAAATATACTAAAATTACCAGCTGGTGGAGAAAATCAATCTTATCTTGACATGATAAACATGATAAACCATGATAAACCTGTCAACCGCCTCATCACTCGCGGTAAAGACCAGAAGCAGAAGCAGTCACTGTATGTTTCCTGGAGTAAGTGGGCCATCTCCCACAGAATATGAGTTTGTCAATAGGGTAACCTCCATTCCAATGGATTATGGTAATTTACCCTACAGTAAGATGATGTAAAAATATGTCACATGGGCTATCTGCGGGTATCCCCAATTTTCAGACACACACATATTGGACTGATGTTGAACTGTTCACTGAATCCCACCATGCCAAGCGATGCCAAGGCACTTCATGGTTCTCGCAGTGCCAGAGGCGATTCAGAGCTGTCTGTGTCGCCAGCATGTTGGGATGTTCGCGCATCCTCCTGGGCCACGTTGCGGCACATCATGCTAATTCAGCCGGAAATATCAGAAAGAAACAAACCATATCAAACCATGAATGAGAGCTACATAATTGGACACTTGGATGTGGTACAAAGATTCTGACTTACATTCGCAACATGTACACATACATGAAGTGTTATACTGCATGGAACTATATAGATCTATATAGTATATATGATTATATTATATATATACGTGATTCGAAGTCTCACAAGATCTCACAAATTGCAACAATTTCTGAGGATGGTCGAAGTTGGCTGGGGCTCACGCTTTGAGAATATCCCATTCCCGGAAATGTCGGACCCATGGTGATGGTGCAGTTACTGGAAGTCAGCTGGTTTGTATTCGCCAGGTACTAATACTATACTACTTCTAGCCCAGCGTCTTATCCTAAATGTTTAGGACCGCAGAGGAATACATAAATGCAGATCGAGGAATCATGGCTTAAACTCCTGCGCACATCCCCCATCACACAGCGACCAGTACAGATTTCAGCACTATTTAAAATTTAGATAAATTTAGCGGGTCCAAGAGTGCTTTGACTTACAATCAGCAAAAAGTATCAAAAAGTCAGCTATAGCTACAGGCATCCTCAGCCGGCATGAACCACACGGCCCTGTTGACTTGTGCCGTGGCTCATCTGTTCTTTGCACCAGTAAACTTCCCATACCATCGGTTGATCACGAGGAAAGCCTATCCTTACAACGCCAGGACAGGTTCAACATGTTTCCAACCCAGGGGGTGTGTGAAACTGCATTGGAGCGAAATTCGGATCCACGAAACCTTGGATGTCACTTGGGTTTCACGAAATTCCCCCCAAATTCACATGGACCCAGGCACAACTTTTCACGATTCGCAGCAATGTACCTGAGAGCAGTGGAGTCAATATATAGTCATTCGCCATCAGCCGAAAGCGACTTTCCCAGCTTTTTTGCATCCCCAAACGGTTCACCACAGTGGCTACCAATTTTCCAAGTTGAAAGTGACTGAAACAGACCATTTTGTGATACTGCTGTCTGCTTGATTTCTAGCGCAATTAGTTAATTTATTTCAATGTTATGGCATTCTCATGCACATTGTTACAAACCCCAAAAGAAGACTCAAGAATCAACATAAGCACAAAATCCATCAAAATCCTTGCACCGCGTACGTATTGCATGACATCTCATGACATTGACCAGTAACCACCCAGGAAAACCATCCTCTGTCGACAAGATGCTCTTCAGCAGCGCCTTTGGCTGAAATGGCTTCTTCGCTGGGCACGACGTTTCGAACCACCACGCACCCTCCGGCAACAGCTCTGGTCCGACAAGGAAGAAATGATTGAATCTGACCCAAGATCTGCGCTTGCATGTGTGGGGAAGAAAAGTCACGGCTCTCCAAACTTCTCTAGTGACTAGTGATGACTAGTGACAAATTTGTGGGGATCGCTGTTTGAAGAAGCCATACACACTTGACATCACTTGACATCACTTGACCTAAGAATCCACTCCGGTGACTTGGCCCAGGCTCCTCTTTTTCGGATCTGTTCTGCTACAGATGTTGGGAAAGAACCATCGACTAGCTCGGCAAAGTCCACCTGGGTCGGAGGCAGGAACCAAAGCCAAAAGGTTGTCTGGCGACTTCTGTTGGCCCAGAAACTTGGACAGGTGGACATTTCCAGGTGCTCTGGCGTCCATGTTTCGATCCATTGACATTTCGGGTCCTTCCCATCGAGCCTTGGGCACAGCATCGCTTCCCAAGCTGCGAAGCTCTGCCGATTCCGCAGCCACAGACTGCTGCAGCCTTTCCCAGGACGCGCGCAGTACATCCGGCGATGGACGGATTCGTTCCTCTTTCAGGGCGGATTCAGCACGTGTGGAGCGTGCTGATTGTTGGGTTGGCGACTTGTGGCAACTTGATCACAGAACCCGACTGAACTTACACCAGGCCTTGGACCTGCAAATGAATTGGTGCTTGGAGCAGTACTTCAGTACTTCATTCAGTTGACTTTTACCAAATCTCAGGTGTCTGGTGTCTTCTATTAAGCATTTTTCCAATAATTAGCATGGCAGCCACACGGGGTAAACACCACATGAGCAACAGCTCCTTCAACTCGCCATATTCAGAGCTCAACTCAGCAGCTGGTGCCCCCAAGGAAGTGAAGAGGTCACCGATAGAGCCCAGGGCTCCTGCTGATTCTGATCTAATGAGCCTTAGGCCTTCGCTGGTGTCTGCAAAATCAGGTCATAAATGACGTAAAAATACCACTATTATAGTGGTTAATAGTGGTTAATAGTGGTATAAATGACGTAAAATGTAATAAGAAACCGGACTTGCAGAGAAGCTCGAACGCCTATCGGCACAGATTGTCGCAAAGGGAGTCATCAAAGATGACTTAGAGATTTAGAACCGCTTCTTAGATGGAACTGACATCTACTTCCAACATCCACCACTTTCGCAGAGACATCTCCCTCTCCTGGCATCTTTGTGGAGTCTGAGATTGAACGACAAAAGCTGCGGCAGACACAACATGACACAACCATTGGAACCGATTGTAACCATGCCAGTGAATAGGTCTCCCAAGATTGTTGCATCCCAGTTGCACATTGGTTTCTGCTGATTTCCATGGTGGTTGCTCAAGTACACCAGGAAGTCTATGAATCGCCCTGATGTGGCCCGCAATAGTGCTTGTAGACGTTGTAGAAATCCCGGTTCAAACGATTTAATCTTGAAAGGGCTACATACATGGTTAAAATATGTTAAAATATATTAAAATTGAGACTTCTATATAATATATATATAATAGATATATATATATATAGGAATTCTCAAGTCTTGAACACACCTGGCCCGCTGCAAATCCTGTGCTGAATTCACCCAATTGCTGGGCTCTACAGTCACCTGGCAAAATCGCTTCCGGGGCGGGGGCCATGTTGTTCTTCTCGCAACCTCGATGATTTTTTGGATTGCGTTACGAATCGTTACGTTTGAAATGGTTTCCCTTCCCAAATTAGAGTAGTTTGATGTAGTTTGGAGATTCTTTGAGCCTCCTGCAGAAGAACATGGTTGGGAAAATCACCGATTTGTAGATGATTGTTCCATCCTTAGTGGTTCTCATGATCTTCCATGGTGTTTAGATTATCAGCACCTCAAGGCACTCGACTTGCAGTGCATTTCTCCGGCCCATAAGCCTCCATCAAGGAAATGCAAATCCGTGGACCTGGGGATGCTGGACTGGAACAGAAATGGCCCTGAATGGCACTTGTTTCATCCTCACCAAGACGCTTATTTGTCAATTGGAATACCCAATCTTCATCAATCTTCCACCAAAAGAGAAGGATGAAAAGCTGAACACTCGCACAACGGACTGAGGCAAACATACCTGTGGGGTTTTGGGGTACCAATTTGTGGGCCCTTCTCGCTGGGTTGCGTAGCTTGGCACCCTAAACCAACATTGAAACCTAAACCGACCCTAAACCGACCAATCCAACCAATCCAACCAACCCGGAAAAAAATTGAAACCCTGGACCGCCTGGACCATCCCTGAACACCTTGAACAGGAGGCAGCACCAAACACGAGAGAAAGTCAAAGCGTTGCATCACAAAAGGAAATTGAAGCGTAGCTTCTACACATAAACTGTAAACTGTAAACAAGCCAACTTTCGAGAACCTTCCAAACCCAAATAAACCCTAAAACAAACCGAAATAAACCTTAAACGCACCTTACCCTAAAGGCATCCTCCCCAACAGAAGCCCCATGCAGCATTCATGCAGCCATTCAAATCGGATCATAGTAACAGCATTTAAGATATAGCAATGTTACTGTCGAAGGATTCAGATGTCAAACGTAGAAAAGTCGAAAAAAGCCAAAATGCCAGGAAGAGCTGGAAACGCCGAAAGAAAGAAGCCCAAAGGTCGAAAAATGTAAAAAATGCTAAAGTGACCTTGGGAAAAGCTACAGAAAGGTAAAGAGGAAGAAGTTGAAAAGTTGAAAGACGAAAATCTCGAGAAGACTTTTTTGACTTCTTGACTTTTTGCGAAAAGTTTCGCGACTTTCAAGTTGTGTTGATCCCGAGCCTGCGGAGCCCTTAGCAAGTTTTGACCTTCAGCATCCTTCAGCCATCCCGTCGGTTGTAACACCATTCCCCCAAATGTCCTGCATCCCAAAAAAGATGCTGACAGCTAGGTGACTTAACCCCTCATGCACAATATAGATTTTATAAATCAAAATAGGTCAATATTAAGCCCAACCACAGATTTTTGCTTTCCTTTTTTTGTAAGCCATCCTAGTTAAATCATTTTAAATCCCATTCTGACCGTTGAGATGATCAAATCTCCATTTAGCTTCGTTAAATCAAAATTTGTTGCTTACGTAAGTTAAGGTACCCACCTACAGCCCTAACGAGGCGCTTGGGGTACCGGGCTATGAAGCTTGGCAGAAACTTCCGAGAAGGCCTTGGGGCTTTAGATGCTCAGGACTTCCTGGTTTCATGCAACCATTGGATCAATGGAACGTTTTAATGATCCCCGATTCCATCATGTGCGCGGTGATATGGGCCATTGGAATCCATTGATCTGTGGATATCTGTGGAATGTGTTGACATCATTTAAGACATCTGTCTGGGTCTCTTTTAAGGGCTGTGAATTCCAAGCTTTCAATCTTGGTTTTGCTGACACCGGAGCTCTGCTGGATCTGCCAGCCACTAGGCACGCAACCCGTCGGAAATGTCCAGCCACCTGTGGATAGCGGTCGTTGCGAATCATTCGATGATTCACCAGGTTTCCACACCATGCTTTCGATGCTTCTCACACGTCACAAATATTCACAAAGCAAGCCACCAAGTATGTTAGAAAATCCTAGAAAATCTATGAGCATATCAGAATTTCATTGCTAACTTTGGATGTCCTTTGATGTCTGGTACCTTTTTGCCTAGTTCGAGCCTGGCTCCTTGGTTGGCTGCCATAGGCCGCATATGGATCCAGCAGTAGCCATGTGTGATGAATGCCTGGCGCGATGCCCCGTGGAGGGTAAATCTCAAGATCCATCGCAGGGTAATTCCCTTCCAATTCAGGAGCAATTGCGCATGACCCAAATGTTATGAGTATGCCACTGCGGATTCTTTACAGGAAATTTTACCAAAGCCTACCTATCCTTTGGGACATGTCATGACATGTCTAATTGGATTCTAATTGTGCATCTTGGGGTCTCTAGATTTTATATATATATATATATGATTTTATCAGGACATCGCCGACTTCTTCCTCCTGCTCCTTCTCTGCTTGCTCGCCGGCTTCTCACCAGCATGTCATCGCCAGCTTGTGCGCCAGCCTCCTCGAACACAGCCATTCTAACGCGACTTCGCCAGCCAGATAGAATGCAAAATGGCATGGCAAATTCTAATGTCAGATAGACTGCCAAATAAAATGGCAGATGAAATGCAAGAACATATATGTTTACTATGATAACATGTGAAATAAATGTCAGAATACATGCCAGAATAGAATGTCAGATAAGATGCCAGATAGAATGCCAGAATATATGTCGGAATAGAATGTCCGATAGAATGTTAGATAAAACGTCAGACTAGATGTTAGAATATATGTCCTACTAATGTCAGATGAAATGTCAGATAGAATGTCAAAATATATGCCACGGATTGCCACGGTACGCCACGGTGGAGATCACTCGAAGAATACATTTTTCCCGACAAAAAACAGTATTCTGTGTCTTTGTATATTATACAGTGGTTGGACTTTGCAACACCGATTTCTATTGTGCGACAATATGTCGCTGCGCCAACCCTTGCAAAAAATGTTCCACATCCTTCGGCTCCTTGAGCCCGAAGCGTTGTTGGATTGCTTCTAACAAAGGTAGACCCGGCAAAAGAGTGTCATCCACAAAATCAAAATCTCCGTGATCCACGTGCAAGCTGACCGAGTCCGGCATTCTGTAGTGATGCACGATGGCGACTGAAAACCGAACAAGCGTTGCCTACTGCATACCTATTCTAGTCAACGCCGCCGCACTCTCCTGAGCTGCTGCCTCACAGCCTTTCAGTTGCGTGTCTGTTTTGTGCATGTTGCAGAAGTCATTGTCAATGAGCTTGGCCACATTGCAGGGGAGCGTTGTCAACTCTGGCGAGGAGCCTACACCTCGTCAGAGTCGACGGCAGTGGACAAAAAGATACAAAAAGGTTCCAAGAAGGCCCTCCACCATCACACACAAAACACTTGCAATAAGCATGCAATAAGCGGCCGCTTGTGCATCACCGCATCTCACCACATCACCATGCAGGCTGAAGCAAACACCCACCTCTTTTCGATAGTGATAAACAAATTGCTGCAAAATAGGGGCTGCGCACAAACAGCTGAACGTGCATTGTCCCAAGACTTCTTTGGTAGGAGGTCCAAAGGCCAATGCTTGGTGGCCATTGGACCCCTGTGACCACAGCCTTCGGATGTTCATGGCAGTTTGTGGCTGTTGGCAATGCTGAATGAGAACTGAGTGCAACACGAAGACCTCAACGGCTTTCTGGACACGACCCAGTTGGGGTTCCGAAACATTACGTCATGTTCCGAAACCCCAACTGGGTCGTGTAACGGAAGAGGAATTGACTTCGCCGCTTCCATGGGACAGGGTGAGAGGGCATCCTTCATCAAAGACTTCAACACCGTGGATGGACACTCTGCGAGGTCAACGCGTACGATGCGTTCTGGAAAGTCATGGATAATCTTTGTCGTGGCCGTCGACTGCTGGCACCCTGAGCACGGACAAAATCTCCAAAATCTCTATTTTGTTTGCAACCGCTCGAGCAAAACGAATCCTTTGCAAAGAGAGGCTGTGAACTTGGAGAGTTTGTAGAATTTCGTCCCAGGCCGTGAATAAACAATGTACTCGTCAACATCGATGCTGGTAAGCAACCACCGCGCATGATTTTTGGCCCGAAACAAACAATCGTTTGATGTTGCGTGGGGGAATCCTTCGGATGAGAAGTGCACCCTGGTTGCCAAACAGACGTCCAAATACTTTTTGTAGGTGTCCTCTACACGTAAATCCCTGCCAGCCATCGAAATTGTAGAGCAAGAAATGTTCAATGCCGTGCAGCAAAGACCCTTCCATCCACTCGATCAATTGCTTAAACACACCGTCATGTCCTTGCCATTCATGTTGTGGTGCAGGATCATCAATGCAAAAATATCTCGAACACATGCCATCGTCTTGAATTGCTGATGGAGCATATCTGGCTCTTGCAATGCCACCACGCTGCCCACTTTTTTCCCAGATGCATCCTCCAAGTAAATGGGATGTTTTTTTGGGCGTGTTCTTCGACAGGCCAGGGACACAACACTGTTACGAAATTTTATCTTTGACAAATGTGATCTGGCTGGCCCAGTGCAAAACAGGGCTGCGGTATTCATGCGACACCACCTGAGCCCTGAGCGGATCATTGGAATCATGCCGCCACACGACTCTCCCACCACTCTTCATCTCTCTGAGCAACGCATGTAGCTTCTATCTGCTCATGTCTGCTCCGAACAGTGGCACTGCACTGAAAATTGAAATTTGCATCGGCTCAGGCTCAGCGCCAGTCAAATCAGTCAATGAAATATGTTGCACCGGCTCCACTCTGGCCAAATCCCGTGAACTTTTCCACTCCTTCATGGAAAGCAACTAGCGTGATTTGGAGCAGGCGAGAGTTGTCATCGTGCGAATTGCCATCAAGTTGGGTTGAGATTCCGCCGAGACAAATGCTGACAGAAATCAACCAAGCAAAGCAAGGGAGACTCATGACAGAGACTGAGATTCGTGAAATAGAAATAGTAATTCGGTTTTTGAGCATGGAACCTTGCAAGCATCATAAGCATCAGCATATTATATCATCCTCTGTCCCCCCTGTCCCCCTGCACATCAGCTGTGGATGCTTCGAAAGATCAGGTCGGATCAAGAATCTTGGTTTCATAAATCAGCAGGCAACGATGCGTCTACGTATTCTACGTGCCTGCCATCAACAGCATTGCAAGGAGTTCCAAACGTGTTTCACAAATTTGACAAACGTCACTGATTTGGGGCTAATCAGGCTAATCATAATCCCCATATGCCGGGATATTTAGAGACCCCTTTTTAGAGGGTGCAAATCCCCGTTGCCATCCGTTGCCCAGTTCGATTGGGGCAGGTCAACATTGAGATGCTGTCACAGCCCGATGGAAGTCGCAAAAGGGCCAGCAGCGCAGGGGCCACAAATCTCCAGCCTCCAGGTGAACATTTAGAGAAAATCATAGAAACCCTATCCCATAGGATCCATGTATGCTATATATGGTAACATTTACTATCAATATACCCCAAATGTTAGCATATATACCATACATGGATCCTATGGGTATGAAACCCTCAAATGATTCAAATGATTCGAATCCAATTTGTCAGTTGCAGTCGGAGTCTGACATGCTCTTTTTTCGACTCAGAAATGCATCAACAAAAGATGTGCAGATAGCATGGCTACAGAATACACGGATGTGGGATGATATGGATACGATGTGGATGGAGGATTGTTTGAACATGTTTGAAGTGCATGAATCAGCACTAGCAGCTAGCAACAGGCGGAATCCAGGCCCCCAGGCATCTCGCGGATTGGTATTGAGACTTGTCCAACAGCCCTATCCTCACAGAATCAGAATCATCGGTCCACAGAGTCCATCGGCTGAATTAAGACTGGCAGAGTTGAATCGGAAATTGTGCCCACACGCTGCCACAACCACAATTAATAATTACCCCCAAATCAATACCCTATCTATATATTTTAATATAAATACTCGCAAAATGCACTTGCACAGTGATTTCAAGTTCTATCTTGGTTTAAGTATAGAACTCTGCACAAGTCAGGTATGATATAGCAAATATGCCTGCCTGAAAGAGCGCACCCAAGAAATCTGTCCGTACCCAGTACAAATCATCTCTACCTATCCGTCCTCTTTACCATTCTTTCCGCGCAAATGCAGAAAGATGCCTCAGCCGCATGGCGTTAGTCGTTCCATATTCCATGATGCATGCCTCCTCTTCATAGACTTATCTTTCTCTCATTGCAAGAAAGCGGACCGGTTCAGATCCTGTCAGTATGTTGCCTGCCACCAGCAAACACCACCGGGCACCGTGAAAGATGCTTGCATCTGTCTCCTGACATTCTATATGCTTTTGTTTTCATGACGGATCAGAATTGCAATCTTAACACAGTGATGTATTATGGTGTCTGCTTTGATCCAAAAGTCAAAAAGTGATATTAACAAGCATTCCCAACTCTAAGGCACGCCCGCACCTGAATGAAAACTGCGTGCAGCTCTGATTCCATTCAGGGTTGGATAGGTGTTGCGATACATGAGAAGTTGGAATATCTTCACTACTAGTAGTGCAGCTAAACGCCGCTCCCATTGATCGTTGCATACAAAATGGCAATTCAAACAGCTTAGCTGCTTAGCCCGTTCCGAGGCACAAATCTTGAAAGCCATCATGACAAGGACAGACATGGATAGATATGGATATAGACCGTTTAAACTTTTATTTACGTCTCGCAAAGGCCACAGCTGCTACCGGGTACCATAGTGACACATAGGGTACCCTTCCAGCACAGTAACTGAGCTGAAAACTTCACCGTCATCCTGAGGCCCAAACGCAAAGAGACGATGCTCTCTCGACCCACCTGGGCAACACCCGAGAACCCAAAGGCAGGGGGATCAAGGAATCCATTTGTCAAGAGTAAGGCCGCAGCACCATCCCATACAGATATTTGGAGGTGTGTCTGAAAATGTCTGAAAATGGCGTGCACCCCAAAATTTCATCATTTTCTCATCATGTTCTCATCATTTTCTCATCATTTTCTCACTCTACAGTATCAAAGTTTGGGCATTCCATTTTCAGACAGATCCACAACATGACTTTTGAAGCCACCCCTCCAACCGTCGGTTGACGTGGCACTTTAAACTTTGCAGGTCGTGCAGATGTCACCGCCAACTCCGCCTGGTTTTTCGGGGCATCCCGGGATGACGGTTGGGATCTGATGATGTATGACATACATCATTTATAGTTACAATAATCAGTCGTGTTATGTCGTGTTAATAATATGCACCATCAGTGATACAATAACCACTAGTGATGTATAATATTCATATTGTATAGTGACGTGATAATAGTACATATAGTATATGATGATAACGATGCTTACAATACCAATAATCTAACATACACCACTGCAGTAACAAGCTGAAGCACAAATGGAGCGCCTCTTGGGTGTGGTTGGTGGCCATACCATAGTAGGACTCATCGGGACTATGCTTAACCTTGGTTTTCAGTGATGTTTTGTGATGTTTTGTGATGTTTTGTGATGTTTTGTGATGTTTTGTGATGTTTTGTGATGTTTTGTGATGTTTTGTGATGTTTTGCATGTGATCTAACTAGTTACAGATAGTTACAGCATCTTTTTCATCAAACATGTCAGAAGTCAGGACTCACGACGGGACACGGCAGGATCTCGGATCATGCCAGGCCCAGCTTTCCGAGGCACTGGCGTTATGCACGCTGTGCAAAGACAACACCTGGGCAGATCAAAAATGCGCGGTGGGGGACTGTTCCAAGAATGGCTGGATTGAAACTTGTCGCATTGTGAAGTCAAAGCGAAACTCTTTGGAAAGGGACTCACTGAAGCTGGAATTCTTGATAAAGAGCTTCAGTGAGCTTCACCACAAACTTGTTTAGCAAAGAACACCGAGTACAAGTGTGAGCTAAAACCTGATATTCATGTGAGTTATACCATACCTGCTGCGACGAATGAATGATATAGTTGGTACCAGACTGTATGTGTCCATTCGCTTGGTGCGAAGAGCGAAAACTGCAATGAAAGTTCACATCCTCTGCTCCTGACAGACATTAAGATCGATTGCTGGTGCTAGAGATGATGACAAACAATTGAACACTTGAGATATCTTGAGACAAACTGCAGCAAAACTGCTCAGTCAAATGCTGCAAAAGATTCCAAATTCTATCTCATCACCCAACCTTCACAATATTTCATAATATTTCATAATATTTCATAATATTTCATAATATTTCCTAATATTTCCTAATATTTCATAATATTTCATAATATTTCATAATATTTCATAATATTTCCTAATATTTCATAATATTTCATAATATTTCATAATATTTCATAATATTTCATAATATTTCATAATATTTCATGATAATCATGGATACCTGGCCTCCTGGATTCATAAATTTGTTCGTCGGTCTGCCCATGCGGCGGATTGTGACCCAGCCACTGCGGACCAGCCCTTTTTTCGTCGAGGATTTCTGAGGCCCAAGACCACTTCATTCAGCGCCATGATGCGACATGAACTTCAATGTTGTCTAGCCAATAGTGATATCTTGTGGGGATTTACTATTAGGCAGCCTACATGACTTGATCATGACTTGATCTATGAATTCATTGCCACATATTGATGAGCCTCGAGGTTTGGTTCCTGCGAATTTTAAAAAAACAAACTGGCTGTCGAATCAACTTACTGCTCATTGAGCATATCACATGGCTGGTTTGATTTCCGTCCAAGTATACGGCCAGAGGAAGTAAACTGTCCCAGTTGGGAAATCTCTCGGAGCCTAATTACACTGTGTCAGTCATCCACAACAGGTTCAACCGTATGTGCGTGGAATAAATCTCCATTTGTATTTATAGATGGTTTACCTATTAAAAATGGTGATTTTCCATGGCTATGTTAAATAACCAGATGGAATAAATCTCCACAACAAGCCAATGTTTTTTGATTTGTTTTGTGCTGTCGGCGACGGCATGGATTTTTGGGCGAATGTGTTCATGCCGCCGAGCAGGTGGTTTTCTGCGGCCAGCCACCATCATCGCACTGAAGTGTCCATGGCATAGGGAATGACTGGTGTGACGGGTCTATGTCACTAAACTAGAAATAACATCACGTACATATGTATATATATATATATACGGTACTGTATATACATGAATAATCATGAAACATACAATGATAATACAATGATGGGAATCGGATCACCCGTAGCAAGGAATAGCACCATCATGAGATATCAGCGTGCACATTGTTAAGCACATCTATGAGCCTCCCCGCGTGTGTTAGAGATTCTGAGTCTTGCAGGCCTTGCAAACCCGGCCCAGACGGAGTGCCTTGATGAGACAGCCTCCAACCCTGGCGGTGTCTTGTAGGAGGCTGACAGGCTGACGTACAAGTAGTCGTGGAAAGTCGTACAAAGTCGTGGAAATATCTGTCCATATGGGGATGGGTCAAAACCCTGGTACCTAGTGAACCCCAAAATAGCTGGTAAATGGATGTTCATCCCCCTAAAAATGGTATGTATAGGTATTGATCCATAGCCATATCTGCACATCATACAAATAGGGATCGGAACCACAACCATCGCAGAATGTCGAAAGTCACCCACCAGAACCCGAGTGCGCCTCCAGAAAGCCTTGAGAGCGCACTAAGCTCGACCAACATGGAAACTGTTCAGTCCAGTCTTGTGTTTCACCATAATTCACCAGCCATGTTCCAGCATATAAATTTCATAATACTTGATCATAATCATCGTTGATCCACATCAAGGAAACATAAGGAAACTATAGCGGATTTCAACTGGCGGTTTGAGTTGACACGATGTTATTGTTGATGGGGATTGATGTTGTCTGACCATCTGCCTTTGGCAAAACTGATGCCATCTTCCAAACTCTGAATTGAGACGTCTGGTCTAGTACTCAAGAATGCCCTTTTGAATCCAAATTTCAAATATGTGCTTGTTCTTGTCGAATACATGGTTGCCAACACATGGTTGCCAACCTCAACCATCTGATTTCTGATAACCGCCTGATTTCAGATTCCTGCACTTGTTGGAAGTGATCTTGCAGACCCTATCAAGCATCACAAACAGTAACAAACTTGTCCTCGCATAGCCTCATCAATGATTTGCATCATGTTGCACTCTCCTTCACCATGCCCCCGTACTCACCATAGAGCTCTGGACCCCGGTCCTCCGGTCACCAGTTTCGTGGCAGCTGGATGCACAAGAGCCGATCATGGAAGCTAATTGGCAGCTAAAAAAAAACATCACACCATATCACACCTGCTTGAGGAATCGTCCAGTTCCGTCCTGTTTCGTTGTCATTTGCCGGAACTCTGCTGCCACTCGATTTTCTCTACGAAGCAATGGATGGTGCTAGTAACGCTAGAGGAGGGGTTCCCGATTCCAAGTGTGTGGAAGATACAGGGAAGACAGCCAGAGATGGCCCATTGATTCCCAAAGAACACGAAGAGTAATATATTATATATATATAATATTATATAATCCTAGGCTTGCTCTATTGCTCAAGAGATACACCACAGAGAAAGCGCCTACATGCGCCACACATGCGTGTGTGTGTGTGTTTAAGTTTGTTTGTTTAGCTATTGGAATAAACTATAGGGCAATCTGCTTGACTGAAAAGGAAAACGGTGTCAAAATGCAACGTCGTCTAAGAAAAACAGTGGGCCTTTGCCCAGCACTAGATTGCATTTATTCCTCAGGTGTCGATCGTCAAATCGAAGGTAGTGTAGAACTTTGCCAGGGGCTACCTGCAAACATCTGGCGACAGTGGAATCACTTTCAGGTCATCCCTGCAGCTTCGCCAGACCGAAACATGAGGACCTGCATATTAAAACATAACTGGTGAATTTGATGAATGTTTGATGAATGCTGGATGAATGTTTGAACGATTTTGAACGGATCCTCTATGATCCTCTCCAGCGCAAGTTTTCAAGGGCGATTCTTTTTGTAGACGTGACCACGCCTATTCGTCCTCACCAAGCTTGGTCACTTCGTGGCCAGGGCCTAAGCAGGCCCATTTGCCTCACAGAATTTTTGATTGCAGCGGCCGAGTCGACCTAGGCAAGTTCAACAAGAACTGCTCAAATAAACTACGGCTAAAATGAATCTCAAGAATTTGGAGGACCGAGAAAACATCTGGATCCATCTGACCATGACCAGGCGGGTGACTTTGACAAACTAAAGTCATCAAACTCGTTTGATCCCCACAGCATTGCTTCCCCAGCCTTTCGGCCCATCGTAGTAGTACCAAGGTCGGCCCTCATCTTCCTTGGACTGTTGGGGGCACCAGCTCTGAAGTTTGGGAAATCTGAACGTTCTCCATCATTCCGCTACGTCCCTTTCTGATCCTTGCTGCACACTAGAACAGAATAGCGTTGGAAAATTGGGTGTTTGAAATTAGAAGTCTTCATTCAAACAGATGTTGCTTACCAAAAAAACAATGCACATCCAATTTGTTTCAGGATGGCATGGTTTCGTGCAGCGAATCAAGGTTTGTCCAGCTATTTGGAGACCCCGGTTGCATGTATATTTATATAATTCAAACCATTGAAGTACCGCATATTTTCTTGTAGCCAACTGATAGTCCACGCTTCCAAAAAGGAACACAAACGCTTGCTTTAGACCCATCGTTCACCCAACGGAATCCCAAATTGACCAACACTTCGGCAACATGATGACACCTCGCGTTTCTTGTGAGTTTCCTTCAAATCTCTTGCAGACTTGCGAATTGACTTACCTGTCAGAGTACAAAAAAATCATAAAAAATCCCCCATTATCTCGGATTTATCCAAAAATCAGCTGCTTCAAAATTCATCAGTGTTCTATAATTATGCTTCCTCAATTTAATGTTGCGTTGTTTGAAACGTGGGGATATTATCAAATGGCCATTTTCATTGGATTTCACGGTGTGTTAAAAAAAAATTGAAGTGTGGGAATTTGATGGATATCGCCCAATTTCAAAACGACTTGCTGCAAAGAATCGAACTCTTGCCAATGTTCTCCCGGCGGAGGATCAGGTGCTTCATCCTCCTCGAAGCCTGCTAGCAGTCCGTCCGGAGTGGATCATTTGAATCATAGACTAAGAGATTGCGATGGCAGTATATACACTGCCAATATATGTGTAGAAAATGATGGTGAATGAATACTATATGGTGTGGCAACTTGATCCCCCAAAAAAACAATATATATATATACACAGGGGAAAAGGCGGCAGGCAAAGGGATCCATACTTGAGAGATTTTCCAACTTGAATCCTGCAACCTCGTTAAAAGCAGATTGCGTACTACATCCGTCATAGCGTCAGCAACTCTGGAAGCATGTGGCATGCGCCACACTAACCTGTTGGGTTCCTCTAAATCTACTAAAGTAAACCATGTGTCAAATATCGGATGTTGAAACTCAGATACTTTACAAAAAGAAACCAAATGGAATCACATGGAGTGGAATCCCCCTGTCCAACTGCCTCACAGTGCCCCACTCCGCATCACTCCGCTGCCTTCGCTGAGATCGTCATCCTGTTCGCGTGGAGGCTCACCCAGGCGTGGAGGATCAACCTCCATTCCCTGCGAGAGCGGTGATGACCCTGCAGGCAGCATCCTATGGTGATGGAGATGGTTGTTTGAATTCTATTGGTGGTAGACATGTAGCCAGGGCCATCTCTAGAAGGACAACGGACATTGACATTCTATCAATTGACGATTCAGGTCTGAGAAATGGGTCTGAGAAATCGGGGTTGCGCCTGACTGCTTTGTCTCAAAAGATCATCAAGAACCAGGATCATCTGACTGCTTTGTCTCAAAAGTCCGGGAAGCATCGGGAACCCATTCTGGATCCATCCCTCCCGCCTGGTCAGCACCAGCTTCCTTCTTGGGCGGCAAGCGCATGGGAGGCGCCTTGACTGGTGGCGCCTTGACCGGCGGCGCCTTGACGAAGGGCGACCTCGCCTCCTGAAACACGCAGAGCGAAAGAGTACTGAAGTATGATACAGTATGGTGAAGTATGCCCACAACATTTTTTACCAAGAAGTATCACACGAGGAATCACAACCAAATCACAACATATCGCGACACATCGAGCCTTCGGGGGTTGGCGCAGTTGGCGCATTGGCATTGGTGGCTTCCTCACGCCTGGGAGTCGGAGAGTCAGATCAGTGCCAGGGAGTTGTGGAAAAATTGACTCCCCTAGATATACCATTACAGATATTACAGTACAACTATGATACATACCATTTACATACCAGGAAATCATATGATGATATATGATGTATACACAGTAATTACACCTAGACCTAGACCACATTTAAACATGGAATCATATTGCCATATGGAACCTGAAAAAGAGGATGTTGATTTCCATTTTAGATTTGGGATGTGGAACTAACCCATCATATAGCTACAAATCAGTACATAGCGTTACATACCACTTTCATATAATATATAGACACATTGGTAGATACCATTGTATGCCATTATGCTATATACCAACATAATTATATAATCGTGGGCCTGGGGGGATTTTAATATCCCCTTGTATCTTTTACCAATCACGTGTGCCCTCACGTAATCAAACATTGCAATGGACGTTTAGCCCATTTATACGCGAAGTTCCCATTGAAACATCAATTTGTAGGTGATTTTTGATTGCCATGTTTGATTACAGAAAGGTAATTCATTGTAGATCATAATGCATTACAATGATATAATGCAGTCTTATCATTCCTTATAGTTTAAATTCACTATGAATATGACTCACTGCTATGAAATTCATTCCTGTATTCATTATAACTCATCATTAATTTTGATAAAACCCAAAAAAAATAACTCTGTATAATTATATGGTGTATTCATTGAATATTAATTATTATTACTATTGTAGGATTATTGTTATTATTATTGTTATCATTATTACTGTTATCTACTGTTATCTACTGTTATCTACTGTTAGTATCATTGGCTCATCGTAAATCCAGATGTTTGTTGGTCTCCTGGGCTTCCCCCCTGGGCTCCACCAACGTGGAGCGGAGCCCATCGGTGAGCCCCGGGGTGAGCCCCGGGGTGAGCCCCGTGGCGAGCCTGGTCAACCAGTGATTTCGAATGCTTTGGAGTTGAAAAAATCATGGGAGTTATTGGGAGTGAATTGTCAGATTAGTTCTCAGTGCCATGGTTACATTATGTTACATTCATCGACTAGGCAATGGACATCCCATGACATCCCCATGAAGCCTACCTATCCTATCCTATCTATTGTGAAGTTTGTGCACCTGTCGCGATGAGAATGACCAAATGCTACCGTCGTGAGCTGGCGCATTTTTGGAAAGTTAGACTAGACCCGTCATCCGCATTCATGCGCTGGGTTTTCATCCAAATTTCCCACGTTTGTGTTTGTGTTTGTGTATCGAATTTGAGAACTCGAACATATCGAATTAAACTCCCAAATCTTCCCCATAAAATTCCAATAAAATTCCGATAAAGCAGGTCCACTTTAACGAAATCAGCCCCTTTCGAAGTCTCCCATGTGGCCCAACAGCTTCCCAAGCAGTCCGCCTCCTCGGTCAGCATTCACCGGCGGCCTGGACGTGTTTCGCATTGAGGAATGACACTGGTTAGACCCCAAGAAATCCCAAGAAGTAGGCAATTCGGGATTGGATCTTCATGTGTGTTGGCAATTTGGTGTTTTTTTTGGTTATAATTATGTTATATGTCGATTCCGGTCCATACCTTGGCATTCATTCTGGAATTGGCGGGGTGGCGTCGCCTCAATTCCACATTCTCTGGATTTCACATCGCCAGGAGTGTATGAGAACAAGTCAGTGAATGTTATGCGGATGCATCTATCGACTCTATCGACCATTGCTTGTCACATGGAGAACACACAGAAACAAACAGGTTTTCGGAGATGAACATTGGACGGCAATATACGGCAATCATGAACCACTTAGATTGGCCTCCTTCGGTGCGCCATAGCTGGTGTGTGACCCATCTGCTCCATCTTGCGATGCACACCTGGGTAACATCCATGGCTGACTGAACCTAATCTTCGCCCAATCTTGGGAGATGTCACTGAAAACGGCTAGGCCGCTAGGCAGAATGAAACTGGAAGTCTTTGAGTTACCGCTTGAATCCGTTGTGACCAGACATCATGCGGTCGACAAACAAAAACAAAATGATACTAGATGATACTAGATGTATTAGAACAAGTTGGTGCTATGATTGAGTATGACAGCCAGCACCTTGGATGAAGCTGCCCCCAGTTTCAAACTATATCATTGTACTAGAGCCTCAGTGAACCTTGCTAAACTGGTTTGCTCCCAAACAAAGTAGGATGCGAAAAATGCCAAAAACCTATCCCACCTCAACTCAACCTCACTTTTGCCAAATTTATTCCGCATCTCCCATCTAGGGTCACGTACGAGAAGCCTTGTCGGCAAAGGGCTCGCGGGAGCCTCGGGTGGTCAGGTCATGGGGAAAACTTGGGTAGAACTAATCATCTCCGTAGCGTAGGAAGATGGAAGATGATGGAAGATGATGGAAATTCATCTTCCACAGCCGTACTTCCCAAAATCTGCAGTCCCGCTGAACATCATCTTGAAGTATTATGGTTGGAATACAATATTCCGAAATATTAACGATCAGCCCTGCCAAAAAGTATTCCGCGACGAGTGCAAGAGTTTGAGACTAGAAAAGGGTACAACAAAGCTCCCACAAAAGATGCAAAAGGGTCGTGGTCCTGGGATCCCTGGCTGCTGGCAGCAGATCGGTCTCCGTGTCGCTCTGGGGCCGCGAGGTCATCTAAGGGCCTAACAACGATCTTCGCGGGTTCACTGCAGCCATGGACGAATGAAATGTTTTAAGCATGTTCAATCAAATTAAAATAATTTAAACATGTTTAAACATGTTCGCCGACAAATGATCACAACAAGCTGTGAAGATACTCGACTTTTGTCTGCAAACAACACGACCGCGGTATCAGCCGAAATGGCTTGAGTTCAGAGGAATGATGATGTGCTTGCATCTGATTTCCCTGGAGTGCGCACATTTCCCATGTTGACTCATTTCTCCAGACATGACACAAACGAACCCTACCAGTACTTGTAGATCAGAATGAGGTTTCTGAGAATGTTGCCCACATCCCCTTCTAACATTCCAATTCGGAGATTTCCCTTGACTAGTCTTCATCAATAATTCGGTACAAAGGTCTTGTGTCGCGTAGATCCACGAGTCACACCCAACTTATCCCAACTTTGCACTGCACTCATTTCGTGAAACATGCTGCTGAGAAGCATGTCGAGCTTCTCGTCGAGAGTTCGTGGCTCCCGCAGAGGAGGCAGGGAGTCTTCTCGATCTGCGGCACAGAGTCATCACCGAAGATCCACATGGATGCTATCAGTTCGCTTTACATCGCTTTACTATCATGTTATTCCCCTAAATTCCCAAACTATGATAAACCATGATAAACCCTCTGGCAATTTGTGGATCATCAGACTGGCAGTCTGTCTTTCCATCTATGGCAGCGCTCTGGATTGTCCATACAAATCAGGTCAAGCAGCCCAGCACAGAGTGTACCACCGGTTTGAGACACCGTGCGTCATTGCTTAGAAAGGTGTCATCAGTCTTCAACTCAAACATCAACAGACTCAAGTCGATCTTTCACACTGTCATACACTGTCCCATGATTCCATTTCCGATCGAAAGATATTCAAAGATTTCAAAGGACATTGTTTCTGAGGTGACAATCCATGGCTCAGCGACTCAGCGCACGCCTGACTCCTCGACTTTGACGGACCCAATTCGACGACCAGAGCGATGCCACCGGTCGTCGCCACGGTCGCCGCGGTCGCCACGGTGGCCGCGGTCGCCGCGGTCGCCGCGGTCGCCACGGTCGCCACGGTCGCCACGGTCGCCGCGGTCGCCACGGTCGCCGCGGCCACCCCCTGCCGGCTCCAGGTCGAATGGTCTGTGTGTGTGCCATGGTCTTACGTCAAAAATCGTCAAAACATAGGATGAATCGGATGAATGTGGTATGTGATATGGTCATCCATTCCACAATGGGAAATCCCAATGGATTGATAAATTGATCCACCAATTTTTTAGGGGCAATTTACCCTTAAGTTTTTCACCATGGTTCACATGTAAAGTCACACGTCAAAGTTTTTTGATGTTTTTTGTGGTGCCTCAGTATCATGATGAGCTGATTGGGACTGTTGATCGCATGCAAGTTGGAGTTTGATTCTTAATTACTTCCTCAGATCATTGCCACTGGATGCCACTGGGTATCGTCTAACCAGAAACAGGTGGACACTACGTATTTGCATTTCATCCAGGAGGAACCTGCTTCCATTCTCCTGTGATCTGTGATCCCTGGTTGCCAAAATTAAATGTATGTCTCCGCCATTTCTACGGAGGCCAAAGTGACAGAAACCGGTGTTTCGCAAAACTTGGGGACTCGAAAAAAAAAAAAGCATGGAATGAAATGTTGTTTATTGGTATTATGACTGTAATTATATTATGTAATTAAATTATATAAATTCTTTCCCTACAAATATCAAACATAAATCAAGTATCAACTGCTTGGAATTGTGACCTGTTGAATTCCCGCATCTTCCAACAGCATCACTGAGGCTTCACCCACCTCTACGGGGCTTCACTTTGATCATGGTATCTGCAGCGACGGGGAAGCAGGTTGGTTTCAAAATGATCCAAACCATCGAACCTTTTTTGGGGACCAAGGTGACTTTTAAAAAAAATCAGAAACTTAAGTTTCTGGGCAAGACTCTTCCATTTCGGTCTATATCTGAAAAAGAACGACTATCCCTTGCTTCAAAAAACTCAGAACATGCCGCCATGCTTGCATCTTTCTTATCAGATTTATGAGGCTAAACTCACAAAATCACTTGAAGTGCCTTGAAGTATGCTCCATTCCATATCATATATATATAGTATGGTCCATCTGGGGAAATGACCCACTGTGACGCTGCAACCTCGACTGGTCTGCGTGATCTCGAAGCGCAGGGAGTGCCCATCCTCGTGGAACATGTGAAGCCTCGCCTGGAACTGGTCCCACGAGGCTCGGTGGGTGAATATGGTGCCCCTTTTGCAACCCATTCAAGGAATTCCAGGGAATCCCTGTGAAAGATTCACACCATGACAACTATAGATCATAGAATTCAGATAGCTGACAGTATCAGTTTCGAGGGTGATGGGGCAAATGTCACAATGTCGGTGAGTTTTTGAAGGCAGAGAGAGAGAGAGAACAATCTCCTACGGGGTACTACACCAACTCATTCAAACGCAGAAGTCGGATTCTGGACAGGAACCATTCCCATTTTGAGCAAAGAACGTTCACACTTTATGCACATCAGAACCTGGCAATACATACTTCCACTGTATTGAACCTCAAGAACAACCGGGACCAATCTGCTGCAATGTCAGTCCAAAAAAAACAGTTCCAAGTCAGAATTGGACTTGTTGAAATATGTTGACATATGTTACAATCATAGTTGAAATGGTTCATGTATCAAGATCATAGTCATAGACATTATAGTAAGCGTTATAGCCTGTCTTTGATGACATGTTGTTCTTCTTTTAGCTGTGCTCCAGTGGGAAAGAGCACCGCTGTCGCTGTCGCCGAGGTACGGCATCAAGGACTTCCTTCTTGGAGTATCCTGGATGGCAAACTGGCGAAATGTCCAGTTCGATATCAACAAAAATCGATGTTTGATGCTTTCTTTCATTGTCTTGAAAAAATGTATATTGCAACGAAGTTACGCACTTAGCAATAACGTTTCTACATGTTTCTACAGTACACATCCAAATGCAGATCCTAATAGGTTTGGATGCGCTTGCGATGTGCGGCTTGGGACATATGCAGACTTGGGTTTCAACTTCAACGTCCATAGCATGTAGATCATAGCATTTGTGATGCCATCACAAGGAAATGAGAAACCAAAGTTGAAGAATCAAAACTAAATTTAGTTAGGGTCAAAACAGCAACGACATATGTTTTGTTGGAAATGGAGGGCTCTCTGAATCAAAAATGTTTGTGAGAGAAATCACAATATATAATCTATAATATGTAGAAAAGTAGAAAATATATAATATATAATCTATAATACATAATCTATAATCACAATCTATAGAAATCACATCAGAAGAGTTGAAAATATATAATATGTCAAAAATCAACTTTTCTCTTTCGCACTCTTCTGTCGTTCTCTTGCTTCAACATCCACCGAGCTGTCTCGCCTGAACGACACTGATTTCAACACCGTCTGAGGTGCTCGAAATGTGAAGTCACGGAAAAACGAACCGAATGAACCAGCTGATGATGCTATAATATATATATATAGTATAATATATATATAGTATAATATATATATATAGTATAATATATATATATAGTATAATATATATATATAGTATAATATATATATATATATAGTATAATATATATATATAGTATTATATGTGTAGTATAATATATATATATATATATATAGTATGATATATATATATATAGTATGATATATATAGTATAATATATATATAGTATAATATATATAGTATAATATATATATATATATAGTGTTCTATATAGTATACTATATATATAGTATAATATATATATATAGTATAATATATATATACAATTATATACATAGTGATTGATTGAGGTTTACCATGATTACCAGATTAATTACCATGGTTTAACCATCCCCGCTTGCAATTCCTGCACATGACACATATGACACGCAGGTCACAGTGCCTTCGTACGCAGCCCAGCTTTCCATGAGGTTTTCAAGCCTTGGGAGATTCAGTGCGGCAATGACCCAGATCCCGAAGTTGGCTGAGGAAAGGAAACAAAAAACTTGACGGTCAGTTTTTCAAAACGATCATTGCAAATGAAAAGCTCCTGAAAAATATTTAAGATCTTTAATCAATTCGGTTTGTTGTTGGACTTCAACACCTGAGACTGCATACCGACTCTTGCAGTAGGATACAGCTAAGCAACAGGAACCCTCCTTCAGAACTCACCATGAGCCCTTCCGGCCGATGATCTCGATACCGGCCGAATCCTCAGCTTGCGGAACTTCGGTTCAACGAACTTCCAACGTGAAGTCTGTGTATTAAACTGGATATGACTGGATTAGAATGTTTTTTCAATGATACATCGCACCAGAATCGGAACAACAACTTCAGCTGATATCCATATCATTATAATTTATGAATTGGAGACAAGTCCTCTTCTAGAGTGTGAAAAAAAAAATGGGTCTCCCACTGGGTCTCCCCACTTACCAAGGCCTTTGAGATTCTCTCTGCAACGTCGCTCCGCGGTGGGGTTCGCGATCGTCGTCTTGGGCTGCGCCTGCGGAAAGTTCACAGGGCTGCGGGCTGTGGATTCAAACCTTGGGACCCTGACGAACATCAAAATAGCGGGAAAGGGATCGCAAATAGATGCAAATAGATGTATAATATAAATACATATATATATATATGTATTTTAATTATGTTATTAAAACTAATAATAGCCACATACTGTAATCAGAGCGTTTTTTTGGCACGAGACATTGCCTGGCCAAGTGCACCCACCCCATTCTTCTCCATAATCCCGAGCTTGCACCGGGCTTTGGCCTTCGGGCATGCCGCGAAAAACGGTAATCCATGGCTCTCCGGAATTAAAATTGAACACAAAGAGCCACAGTTTGGCCCAAACATGTTGACGTTTTTTCTCACTAGATTCGGCTTTTGTAGTTGTTTGGTCATTTCACTGACCACAGATCCCACGTCTGGCTCTGCAACTGAAGATCTTTCATGAAGAATTCCCACATCATGTCTGGATCACTTGATGTTGGGCACCAGGTGCACTTTTAAAAAGAAACTGCTATGAAGACAGTATAGGCCAGGAAGGTATGATGCTTGTTTCTCGGCTCCAATGTTCCAGGATGCCAGTTCCAGGCATCCTACCGTCGTGGGCTCTGAATGTCTTTGTCTGGATGCAGCAAACTCACCATGTGAAAGGCAGCTATGTCAGCCAAATCTGGCACAATTTTTCACCAGCATCCCATAGAAGGACTTGTAAAGAGAATGATTCGAATTGCACTCACCAATTGTTCTTTCTTCCAGTATGTGTAGGGCCTACCATTGACGGCCCTCAATTTGAGCAACAATTGCAGCAAACTTGTTCTGCCCTTCATGATTGTCACTGCAGCATCCGTCATGATGATTGGGTCGACACAATCCCCCAACTTAAAATGACCAAAGTCACAGCTTACCTGCATTTACCTGCTGTCAAGGCTAAGGATTCAAGCGATGATTCCCTGTTCCCGCTCCATGGGTGCTGAAAGCGAAAGCCCAGCAGCGGCTGTGGAACCACACCTTGGTCAATGGCGCTGTGAAATAGGGCGAAACATCAGTCGACGGTCAATACATGTCAATACTATCACTAAAATAAGGGACAAGGTGCCCACAAACATGACACGAAAGGGCTGCTGCTTCCGCTTGAAGCATGATGGCATGAGAATTACTGTAGGGAAACCCAGCATATTTGGGAACATCAACATGGACCAGTCCCTGTCCAAGGAAAAGCCGCAGAAACTGTTCTTCTGAGAGGTGCAGCACATAATGTTATAAATTATGTAGTATATATATATATATAGTTATATATATAGTTATATATATAGTTATATATATAGTTATATATATAGTTATATATATATATGTGTATGTGTGCAATACAATTATATACACAATACCACTCACTCCACCTCTGAGCTCTGTATTCTTAAACTACACATATACAAATCATATACATCAGCCGTTTACGATACTTTACGCATATATTTGGCAAACGGCTGATGTAAATCTCTTCGCCTATGGCGTGGCTGCCAGGTTGCTCCGATGCCATGGGATCGTCATGACTGCAATGCTTGACCTGACAAGTTCATCAGTCGCATACAAAACCAAGGGAAGTGACATTATAACTAAGACTATAACTTATAACACATGAGGTTGTGCTTACATTTCCTGCACTTACATGTACTTACAATAACTTAGAGTCTTAGAATACGAAGACAGAGCTGCTATACTGAAGACCCTTCCAGGCCTCTCTCTCCACCAACTCAGGTGCTTTGGGTGTCTGCGCGGTGAGGTTTGTGCGTGTGGGGCCCCAAACAAATCGGGCAGAACTGGAGGGATCAACATCATTAAAGACTGCTTCAACCTTAAAGGCTGCCTGGTGATTCTTCTAGTTTGAAAATATTTGAACACATACCTCACAAGCTCATGTCATGGTACCAAACGGAACCCCAATAAGCGCCTCGATCGCTGGCAACCTGGTTTGGATGCTTCTAGCCGTCCCGGATAGAAATCGGGATTTTACATGATTTTACTATGTGGAACCTACATGAACCTACAATTTCGAAGGTGCTGTATGTTTAAGATCATTGGGGAACACTCACTACAGGGGCCATCTTAATGGCCGACCGGGTCAAGTCCTCAGATTTCTGCATGAACTCTGCAGGCCTACAAAACCACTGAGCGTGGCGTCTATGGTTATCATGAAAATCATGTATCCTTGATACCCTCTGGTAAATTAACATAGCTATGGAAAATCACCATTGTTTATGGATGTTTATGGGAAAATCCACTATAAATGGTCATTTTCAATAGCTATGTTGAATTACCAGAGGGTAGCTCTAAGCCAGATGCCGAAAATTCAGCGGAACACAGTTTCAACACCCACGGCACAACCCCCTGATATTCACAACCCGCGCTACCTCTGGACATTGGGCAACAGCTTCTGGCCAGGTATGGCTAGCTGGGCAATGGCACTTTAGAAATGGGAGGTATTATGAGGTATTGGATGAATGAAACTGTTTGGATGTCCCCAAATCAATCCATAAAATGTCTATCGTATCTCAGAAGTTTTTCACGAAGGAGTGTCAAGTGCCAGCAGTTTCAAGGCCCTGAAAGTTTCTGGATGCATTCTAGATATTCAACCCTTCAAGCTGCCGCAAGCTGCCAACATTAGATTGATAAGCTTGCTAAAATACTTTTGAATAACTTTAGAATATCAACATATGACAACATATGATCAGCTACCTTGCATACGAATTCGGTGTACTTGCAGACAAAAATGTAAGGACAAACATGGACAAACAAATGCACATCGCCATCAACGGCCCAGGCCCATGACGTTTTCATCGTTTTCGAGCAGCGGTTTCCCTTTTGCCGCCCGGCTCCTCCCGTTCCTTTCGTTGCTGCGCAGCAATGCGAGGGTTCCACTTCCGTCGGTACCTGCGGGCTGTCTTCCCCCTGTTGCTGTAAGCCAGATCTGTTGGACTCAAACGAAAAAGCAGATTCTTTGTCCAAATGTCAACCAAGGGTCTCATTCTTCGACTTGAACTCCAGCCCTGCAAGTGCGTGATTGCAGTTGACACTCAACAACCCTCAACCCCCTGGAATCCTAAGCAAACTCTGAGTCTGAAGGTGCCTCTGTGGAAGTGTTCAGATTAAATATGGTTCATGATTGAATCAACATGAATCAACTAAAACAAAATATCACAAAATCAACTAAATCAAAGGACTGCAAATCATCCACATTAGTCCATATTAATCCTAATACCCTCTGGTAATTTAACATAGCCATGGAAAATGGCCCATTTATAGATGGTTCACCTATTAAAAATGGTGATTTTCCATGGCTATGTTAAATAACCAGATGGTATATTAATCTACCATCTCCGAGGATCTCCCATCGGTACTTTTGTGCAATCCGCACCTGGTGGAGCTACTGGAGTAGCGGGACCTGTCAGCGGCCCACCGGATCACATGATCTCACCAGGCAAAAAAAGACTTACCAAGTACAGTACAGCTTGTGATGAATTTTAAGGATTAACCATGATTAACCCATATTAACCCATATTCATACATATTAATATCAGGTCTGTTTAATCATCATTTTTCTTTAATCATTGTACATCCAAGTACATGATGATGAAAAATTGATGTAGCAGGAGGATCTGGATGGCCGCCATCACCCGCCTGGTGGGGCCTTGGTGGAGATGCAGGTTATGAGTTGCAGTGATGGCAAGGGCGACATGATGCGACATCATGCGACGAGGCCAAAACAAAAGTCACTTTATGTCACTTTCTTACGTTGGGATACTTTGGGTTGCAGCATGACCAAGAACCATGTGAAAACATGGATGGATCTTTTCCAAATGATCCACCCCGTATTACTGAATTTACTGAGCACATCTACCCCGTATTACTGAGCACATCTTGCTGAAGCTCAGTGGTTTCATGCCAGGGATGCACAGCCCAAGTAGCGGTCCTTCAACCACTTAGTCAAGTGCCTTTCCAATGCATGCTACGGGCCAAAATGTCCGATACATTCCGATACCCTTTCATCTTTGCCGGTGTTCAATTCAATTTTGGACCACAAAGATATATCATTTGAATGGATTTGATCTGTATCCCTGAATACATTGGGACACTGCCTGTGAACGAAGGCTTTGGGCTCCCTGCAACCGATGGCTCATCATCACCCTGCCGGCCAAAACTTGCACTTCATGGTCTTGATTGGACTCCTCTTTCTCTGCGAAACTTAGTGTCTCATCGACTCATCATCATGGTATCGGTATCATCTTCATGTTGTTGGTGTGGCATTGGTGGTTGTGGCAATGCAGCTGCCTGTGGCACCGGCAGAAGTGCGTTCATCGGAGCCTCAAATTGCAATTGGTTCTCAGGGCAGGGCCAGTTCAGAATGATCTTTTGTGGTGACGGCACTTTTGAAGATTTGCGTTGAAATTTCAGGGTGTCAGTCACGCCCATGCAGCAAGACCATGGTGATCATGAATATCATGGAGGATGTGATGGTGATCGTGACCATTCATCATTCATTGTGATGGTGATGACGATGCTTCATGTTCTGTTTCATGAATTTTGATGGCCTTCAGAGAGGTCAAAATATACTACCTGCAGATGTTGAAGCACATTGCCATCCGTTTGAAATTGGGTATGTCAGAAGGAAATGTCTAAAGATGACTCTTGTAGAAATCACCAAGCAGCAAACAATTCAATGCAAACATCACAGCATTCAACACTCAGACAGTTGCTGGTGCTTTGACTACTGCCCGATGTCGCGCTGGACTGAGGAAGGCCTCCCAAATCAGGTGAGCTAACATCTGCGGTCGTATAGCCACTGCCCGTTGGTTCTGTGCATGTCAAAACATGTTTCGAAGGATGTTTGTAACTGCCTTCGGCACACGAGGACACACCAACAAAAACTATCAGAACTATCAAGAGCACAGAAGTGTGATGGAAAGAAAACGCATGAAACACTTGGCATCACTTGGCATCTGCATGGATTCACCCAAGTACATCTCGAGACCAACGCACGGAGGCCTTGGGTGCTGGACGAGCCTCATGGCCCTGCGTGGAGATGGTGAAGTGGGTGACTGTGTATACACATTACATGCCTCCCTGCTACCAACACCATAAGAATCCAAAAAGAATCCATAAGATTACACACACACACACGAATTGTGAATATCATTTTCGTTGCGACCAGAAAAAACATCGTATATCAGAGAAAGGTCTACAGGGGTACATTGTCTTGCAAACAAACTCGAGTCCGGAGAAATCTTCTATCTGTGGAATACTGGGAGCGTAGAGTCTAGTTGCACGCACAAGTGCAAGTGAACACTATTGCACCCAGCCCCTCCACCCCCTCACCCCATCCCCCCCCACCGAGCTGGTAAAGATATGTAAGTCTTGTAACGATTGGATCTGAATCTGATGTGGGAAACCAGGGTCTCATAAACACCACGAAAACAATGTGAACGCAAGGTCCCACACCCTCCACCCCGCTGATTCCAGACTTTTTCAGCCATCCAAGGCTGGCTCAGGTTTGATCGCGCGCAAGCCTCTGTGGCTTAGGGCCAGTTGGGCAAGTCCCTTGCACACTGGAATAACACATCCCATGGCACAACCAGATTCTTGAAATCAAAATAGGCACGGAATCACTTCATCAATGCCTTGGGATAAAACTTCATCATGTCGCCAGCCAACTTGCTGTTTGATCTTTTCCCGGTCACATGCCACGCTAAGCTCCGGTCGTGGCAAATGGTTCTTCGCCCAGTGATCTTGAAACGCCTGACACTGGGCCAAGGCCAAAGGGCAAGCACTTCTGAACAGCGAACCCTGAAGTCCATTTTCTTCGAAGCAAGAATCACTTCTCTACAGGAAACTATTAACATGTCTAAAATGTGTCTTTCAATGGACCGTCAGAGTTGACATGTTGAATCATGTTGAATCATGTTGAATCATGTTGATTCATGTTGAATCATACAGCCTCCCGGTCAAACGCAGTGACGCAGTGCCTTCAAATGAGCCAAACGTTT
The DNA here is from genome assembly GCA_947184155.2 of Cladocopium goreaui. NCBI lineage: Eukaryota > Dinophyceae > Suessiales > Symbiodiniaceae > Cladocopium > Cladocopium goreaui. Next base: position 124,412 of record CAMXCT020000156.1, on the reverse strand, counting down.
CCGGCTTGGCACCATGCAGTGCCACTCTGCTCCAGCGGCCTGAACCACCTGGCGCCAGTTTTCAGTTGCCCTTGGGCCTACCGACGCCGATTGAACGTTGAAAAAAGACCAAGGGACCAAGGGGGCAGTCAAAACGGTCAAAATGTCTCAAGATCAGTCAAAGAATGTCCAAGATGGCTCTTCCACTTGGTCACAAGCAAGATCGATTACTTGATTCTGGGATATTCCGAGTGTATACATGCATATCCATATCCAAGTTTCTCAACTCTAAACGCGCGTATTTGATGATTGCGTCCAAGCAGAACAGCGATCTTTGAACAAATGTGTCCATTGGTTTCCTATGGCAATCAACCCGAGGGTTTCCTGATTGTGTGCAACCTGCTGTGCGGATCCGCATGGCCAACAAAAATGGTGCTCAGGAGGCCTCCCGTTGCCGTTGGAAACTGGGATGTTCGTCAGGTTCCTGCAAGTTGTTCACCGTTTCATGCTGACAGGAACTGCAGAGGACTGCAGCTTGTCTAGTGGATTCTACGGGCGCATTCTGCGATCATGAAGTGTGCTGACAATCTTGGCGGTTCAGAGAAGCATCAAGACTGTCCACGAAGCTGCTGTGCAAATGGCAAGAGTGCAACTAGCCCAGATCCTCTCACATACTGGAGCTAATAAATGTTAGCAGATTGAACAGGATGAAAGTCTATATAATCATTTCAATATTTAAATATATTTGAATAATTTTGAATATAGGCTCACCCCTTGCGAAGTTGTTCTGCACCAGTTCATGTCAGATATGTCAGTGTCGCGAAAGGATTCTGTCTATTCATTCCACCTCTTTCAATGATTCAACTCGACCAGTTTCATGGTGTTTGACGTCCTCGAACAAATTAATCAAGACCCCAATTGCTTATCTAGAAGGCATCCTAGATGCATACGCTTTACGCTTTGCATACGCTTCATCAACCCTCGGAAGCTCGAGGTGTTGGGATGGAAGCCTGCGACACCTCTGAACCACAGCCTGCCTGAAAAATGATGCGGGTGACCCCTGCCATCATCAAAGCCTTTACACAATTCCAACCTTAGCCGATGGCATGGAAACATATGGAAACTCTGAAAGAGACAGGGATGGAAAATTTCCCATTTCCAAAACCCAGCGGAAGGTCGCACATACGGAATCTCAAATCCAAATGCTTCTGAGTCGTCATATCTCGAAGAACCCCCCCTGCAATTCAGGCACTCTTTACCATCTTTACATATCTTTACCTGAGGTTCACACATGGCGCTTGTAAGCAGTAGAGCCAACTTCCATCCTCAGATGATTCATCCAAATCCATGTTTGGAACCAGCTGGACCTGTTGACAGGGGATGGATGTGCGTGCAACACTGAGGGGCTTCAATTATGCTGAATCGACATGACTTATTCTCAATAACCGAGCTCAAAAATCTCAAAATGTCGCCAAAGACATCCAAAGACTCTCGCTTTGACGATCCGTTCTGGTGAATTCATGTGAATTCCTTGGGAGGTACCTTGCTGTGCTCGACTACCCTGCCCTCAGAGCCAGACTGTGGCGATACCTTCCCTGGCGCAGCGTGCCACAAGCATCACCTGCTGTGATGAGGTGATGCCGTGCCATTGAACTGTTGACATCTACGAGCTTCTTGGGGTGCCCTTGATCTATGAATCTATGAGCAAAGATCAACCAGCTCGGAAGGGTTCCCAAACTCAGCATTGTTACGAAAAACCAAACCCCTGACCTCAGCATGCAAGGACTTGCTTTTGGCGCCCATGATTTCCTGACAGTGACATTTCGTGCACCAAGAGAGTTGGAAGAGCAGGACATCTCTGCAGAAGCAACGTGCTAAAGTTGCTTGACCTTACTTTGTGATAGAGCGGAATCAGTTTGTATGTTCATTGACATGCTCCGACCAACATTCTGAGGTACAGATGCCAACTGAACTCATAGTGACATAGTGATCAAGGATGGAGTGAAATGATGTGAATGGTGTCACCTAATCAAACTCTGCTGGCTTTACGAACTACACATCCCTCTCATATGCCTTGATAGATGATTTCCCATTGAAATGTTATAGATCTATAGAGTTATAAATTTATGGTGGATTTCCCAGCCAGCCATGTTTCATTACCGCAAGATATCCCTGGTGTCGGGGGTTGTCCAGACGAGCCTTCTGAGATCTACTTCTCACGGCCAGCATCTCGTCCACTCTGCCTATCGGATTATTGCTTTCAGGAACACATGGTGTCGTGTTGAAATTATATGAAATTATAGATATCTATAGATATCTATAGATGTCATTTCTCTGTTTCAATTTTGCTGGGACGATGGCCAGCATGTATAGTCACCCTGGCCTTGTTGCAAGTGCGGTGATGGAAATCGTACCCTTCCAACAAGGTTTTGGGAGAAGAACCACCATATATGTATGTAATCATATGATGATTTGCCCAGTGAAAATGGCTCATGTTCTCATCCATCATTGTTTCCAATAGCGTGATTTCTTCAATCCCTTACGGCACCGTGCCTTCTTCGCTGGCCTGGTTCAAGGTTTCAATTTTGGGGCATTCAAAACCGAATCGAACGCTTTCAGGTCTTTCATATGGAGGTTTCCTAAATTGAGGGGGTAAATCATCAATTTTATATGTATGTATATATATATACAGTATATATATACATATAATGGGAAAATCCATTATGAATTATTAAATTATAAATCATCAATTTTGGGGTACCATGGAAACCCCCATGAGACCCAAAGGAATCATGGCCTGTCCCATCTCCAGCTGAGACCGAGGCCAGCTTCACTGGGTAATGCATCGCCAAGCCCAGGATCTGCATTGGATCTCCCAGATTAGCTCGGGTTTTTTCAGGGCCCCTTAAACCTTTGAAAAAGGATAGGATTGATAGGATGAAGAACCTGTTCACAGCCTGAAACGCTATAAGAATAATAAGATATAATAAGATCCTCTAGATATGCAGTACGCCATCTCAGGTGCGTGTCACGTCGTTTGGCGAGCACCTTGAATACGTTCAGGAGATCAAGCTGCTGTCAGTTTCGGTTGTGGGTTGGGAAAGGCTTGATTACCAGTGCTTGTATTAAATATGATTAAATTATACGTTCATATTGGTTGTGTACAATAAAAGCCTAGAATCCCTAGAAGCAGCACTTCCGCCCAAGCCCCCCGGGTGGCCTGGATCCCTGGCCCTTCCTCAAAGTCCTGTCGCCGTACGTGGGACGGGTTCTGGTCATCCCAGTATTGGGAATCCTCCATAATCTAATTATCGATGCTCAATGGTCGCATGAACCCACAATATGATCAATATGAAATCCAACTTCTGACCATGGCACATAGTGATCATAGTGAAATCAAAAAGCTCCTGTCTTATCTGTCCCTCCGAGAAAATCCGAGAAATTGAACATGCTAAAATAATGCTGGATGTTCCATGTCCATGTTGCTTCTGTGGGAAACCTCTTGGGGATCTTGGCAGTAATGATTTAGTGGATGTGATTTTCTTCCTGCATGTGAAAACGGACAAGTCCAATTACATATCACAAATCTGTGTATTTTAAGATCTGTACATAAGGGAAAAGGCGACATGATGAGTCACAGATCGCACTTCGATTAGGGGGGTCAGTCCGAAAATGGCTTCAGCATGTTTATGTGAGCTCAGCATGTGGGTTGAAAGGCTTGCATGAGACAATGTATTCCTGCTATGGAAATGAAGTCCTGAGATCGAAGTAACTCTGCATAACCACCGGTCACAGCGACTGTGAACGTTTCTTCCTCGCCAGTAATGGGCCAAAAGGGCCGTCTGGGCAATACTTTGCACAGTGGCAGAAGCCCCGACTCTGAATTCGAAGCGTTGCTGGCGGATTGGGTAGAGCAAGATGCTAAGATTATGTATGATACATTACAAAAATAATCAAAAAGACATAAAACTACTATAAAATCAGTTGTATCATTTAAATATATTTAAAATAATGCAATTCAGCCAGGGATTTCTTGGAAACTTAGTAACTCACCCAAGAAGAGTAAAGGCAGTAGAAGCGTTCTCCTGAAATCCAGCAAATCTGTCGCCCGTAGATTGAAACACCCGACTTGATTTAACTCACTGATTCAAACTATCCGAGGGGCTTTGTCGCTTCACAAAGTCGGTGAAGATCTAAAACCACTAGCCAAGCCAACACGATTGCAGCTTTCCTTTTCAAGTCAGCAAGGGAATGATCAGCATCCCCTTCATACAAAAAGGGAATGATTTGTCAGCAACTCAGCCAGAAATTGACTTGCCACCAAAACATTTCTTGCTTGACCCAACCCGACATTGATGCTCTCAGCAACTTTTTCTGAGATGTTGCAAAGCTCTAATCTCTATACAGAATTAGTCCGAGCTGTTGCCAAGATTTACACACAGCAGTTCCGATGGCTTCCGCACATCTTAAACAACCGCAAGTCTTAAGTGATTCTGGGGTACAGGTTCTAAACATGCACTCAACCTACGGCTACCAGTGGTCTATAGTGAAAACATGGGTTAGTAGGCTCTGCATGGATGGGACGAACATAAAGGTCTTGCCACCATGCCATCATCCGAATGCCGAAGATCTAATGCTTGCGGTCCTTCTAGAAGACTACATGACTACATGTTTGATCATGTTTGATCATGTTTAATATATGTTTGATCATGTTTAATATGTTTAAATTGATGTGGCAATAACTCCGAAGACATTCAGGCAGAGTTCTTTTCCTCTGCAGGTGCCTTTCCACCTCTCTGCTGCATTTCCCCCTGATCTAGGAGATCTTTTCGTAGGTGCTGGAAATGTGTGGATGTGTGTGGTGATGGTAGCGAATGGACTGCATGACCACTGAGTATTTGGAAGCGTTGATGAACCCCTCAACACCAACTCGCTTTTGACATACACTCAAAACAGAGGGGCAAAGACTAGTGGTGTTAGAGAAAAATAAAAAGGCATGCATGCTCTTCTGGTTTGACACGCAAGGTTGAAGGAAAATGGCATCCCTTTCAAGATCATCGTGATTCTCGTCGTCGTGGTTGAGCTTGACTCCTGGTGTCTGAGCCAGAAGTGATTGATGATCCAATTGAATCCAAGACAAGAAAATCCCTGCTGCCGCATCTCTGAAGTCTATGTCTAGAGTTTTCAGGTTTCAGAACACAATCACATCACAGTTCACATATGTTCACATGCGGTAATCTCTGGGGAACAGCTGGCCACCCAGCTGAAAACCCCAGTCGAGTCCTTGGCCGTTGTTGTTCTGCCACCTTGAGCACGGTCTTGGCCTGAGGCAGTACCCCAGTACTTTTTTTTCCCACGCGAAAGGAATGGGCCAGATGTTGTGAGGGATGAGGGCTATGAAATCTATGAATCATTGGGCCTTGCCAAAGTGGAGAAACACAGAAGACATGAGATGAAACTTCAGGGTTAACTCATGGACTTGTGCAGTGAGATGCGTTCCCCGGGATCTTGCGAGCAAGGTGAATTTCTTATGATCCAAGCGTCACATGACTCTTCCGCTGAGGCTGGACGGGACACCTGGCAACTCACAGTTTGATGAGAGGATCAGTGGTTATTGAAGCGTTGTGTGCAACTCAAACCTCAGGACATCTCGTGACAGTTCAACTGCACCATGAATATCCATTAATTACTTTCCAGTCCAGGATAATAGGACTTCCAAAGTCTATTGGATAATATAAGATCGTCGGTTCATCACATGAGAAGGGAATCGGCAAGCAGCTTAGCAGGCCACTGGGATCTACCACAACCATAGCTCTTGGCAATGTTTTTGTGTGAACACCAGAATAGGAAAGGATGGTCGCAGCCAACTTAGATCTGGGTCAGAGTAAAATTGAAAACACAAAGAGCTCTCTTCGTCCTTGGTATGAAAGCACCATTAAAATCCATTATATAAACCATTCGCCACCCAACTTGGAACCACAAGTTTTGCCCATGTGCCAAACTGGCCTGCCGGAGCAGCGCTTTTGACCGCCAGTTCTCATGTTGTTGTCTTCGCAAAGCTTCCTGGCGTTCCCGCTTGGGTGTGGGCAAAGGCTTCACATCCGAAACAAAAGCTCTACGATCTAGGATTTATATGACTATGATCTCATAGAACACCCGATGAATGGACCCATGATTTGGAGTTGATTTCGCCTTTTGAAATTTTCACTTCAAGAAAGCGGGTCCAGACCTGCCTCCTTGGTTTTGGCCTCTTCTGCAACAGGGATGCCTGAGGGGCTTACAGCTGTCGATAGCTAACCCGGCTGGAGGCATATCTGGTAACTGTTAAATGATCGAGCTCACCTCAAGGTAGCTAGCTGTTCATGCTGGAAAAGCCCTGATGGCAGGATTCTAGGAGATAGTGTGGGTACACCAGGGGGCCATTTTCTTCCTATTGCCACTTCCTCTTTTCGAGACTTCCGCCCCGGCGCGGGCCGGGCACTACCTGGTAGATATGTATATTCATGATTAATGTGTGTATATATATATATATATATATTGATGTATATATATATATATTAATGTATATATATATATATTAATGTATATATATATATTAATGTATATATATATATTAATGTATATATATATATATTAATGTATATATATATAATATTATATATAATATTATATAATATACATATTATAGCTATATAAAAATATCTATGTATGTATGTGTATATATATATATAACACAATGATGACGTATGTATACATACAAATATAGCATCGTATGGTTTTATCATATCTATACAATTTGGGCAGGGGGGCCTTTCTTGCAACTGTCTTGGCACGCCCACCTCCCTCACTGGCGCTCTTTGCCAGGAACCTCAAGAGTGGCTGAAGTCAGTGAAAAAGGGACGTGCTTTCTTCGGCCTGGGACTAGACCTGTCGAGCCAACAGCTTGTGGCTGTGACTGTCTTCATGCAACTGTAAGTATCCCAGACATCCCCAGAACCCCCGCAAACCTCAAACTGCAATCTTGACTCAAGAAAGATACGTGTCTGAAAATAATACCCCAAACTCCATGTGCTTGATATTGCTTGATCATCATTTTCCCGATGAAAATGACTGAACATGGCAATAAAATAGCCATAACCGGTGTGCATGATCAGACACATCATGACACATCCAATTCATCAACAGATCTGACAGCTTTGAGGCCATCACCTTCGAGTCCGTGCATCAGCACATGAGGTGCCACCCACCAAGGCCCGTCGTAACTGGGTTTCCAGGTCGCAGATCCACCAGCTTTTTACAGGTTCCATGCGGTTCCATACGATAAAAAAAGGAGAGAAAACATGAGAAAACAACCGCCAGCATGCAACTCTTCCAAGATCTTCCAAGTATTACAATGCAAAAAAAGATGCATTTCAAATATTTTCAAATCATTCAATCATTTCAATCACCAGCCGGTGTCCAAGATCATCCCAACTCCAAGTTTCTGCCAAGTCACCAGGGCAGAAGTTCGGCAAGCTTTGGCCTGGACCACTGGATGTCAATGAATGGTGCACCGCTGACGAGATGATACGAGGTCTGAATGTTTGGTATAGCATGAAGAATCCAGAAATGCTAAGTCGGAAAATGGATGAAAATGGCACAGACTTTAGAATGCTTCACAGGAAGAAACAAGAGCAATTGCTGGGCCTATTCCTCCTTGCACTCGCGACTACCAAACCATCATTTTTTTTTGTGACCATCTTCCTGCTTGGATATAGAACCCTACAGTCACCATCACGCAAACCTAGAAATATTACTGTATCAAATATCATCAAAGATCATCATCAAAGATCATCCAATACCATCGAATATCATCAAAATATCTATAGAAAAATGGTTCTCAAATGTCAAGTGGAAAAAAAAAAAAAAAGCAGAGCGGGAATGCCTGGGCCCGTGCCACCGAACTCTGCTTTGTTGCCAGAGATGCCTCACAGGCTGAAAAGCAAACAAATCCAGGACTCTTCCAGGTTTCTAGAGTTGCCTAGGGGTGACATCTTTACAAACTACAGGCCTAGGCAAACACCCGTTCTGCCGGAAACTTTGCTCCTTAAACTAGTAGTAGGTTCTTTTTTGATTTGCTGCAGAACCTGAAATATTGAACCCCCCCTTGAGTGCTGGATAGTGATAGCAGGCCTGTTGGTTTGGGATGCTTGGGGGGATCTGCTACCTCTCTTCAGCTTTGCTGTCAAGGTATCTAAGCTCTATCGCCGGCAGCTGAGCAAAGTTCAGCTCCGGGCCTGGAGTTTTCTCCAAAGTCGACTTCCTTCAACTTGGAGATCCAAACACGCGAAGTGCGAGAAGGTGCAATCAGAGTCCAACAGCTTCATGCAGGCCATATTGATCTCCTGCCGGCGAAGCGCTTTTTTGGTGCTGCTAACTTCAGGCCTCAGCCCTGGAGCCGTCCTCCCAAAGGTGATGTTGGGCATCCGGAACATGGAACACATCCTCATTGCATCTCAGATCATCTCATGGCAAACTGTGGATGTGAAATATTCTGACAAATCTGCGGGCGTCCCGGGCCACAAAAAACCTGAGATAACAGAAACCTCTTCTCCAGTTGAGTTTGGCCGTAGGCTTGGTGATGTTACCTGGGGCCCTTTGGGACGACACCTTCTTGTTTCGTGTTTCCCATATTTCCCTCTGTCTCTGTATATCTCAGCGAATTCGCCGGGTTCGGCACCTGGCATTTCCAACCATGTCAGTATGTCAGTGGAACAACATGGGCAGCTTGGCTTTGGTTTGGGAACTCTAGTCTCAGCAGGTTCAGGTCCGTTGCCAAGTTGCTGGATATTGCTTCTTGAAAATCTCTTCAACCAACCTGGGAGGAATGCCAAGCAAAAACAGAAGGTCAGCATTTTGTCTAGGAATCGAAGTGGGGGTACCCCGATCCCAGAGATCCCACACCAGCATCTTGGGGAGTAAGGAGAATGTGATCATGCCGAAAGTTCCTTGCTGCTTGTGTTTTCTTGTGATGCCCAGCAAACACTAGGACCCTCAAAAAGTCGGAAAAACTGAGTTGTCCTATTGAAACCTATGAACATTATGGTGTTCAATTTACAACCGGGTGTTGTGAGATTGGCTGAACATGTCATCACCACGCCCCTTTTTTTAATGACGCCAAGTTGCATCTTTGTGGCCAAAAGCAGCGCAGGCACGGCGAAGCCCACTCCCACAGGTGAGTCCTCGGACAGGGTCATCGATGACGCCTGGAACTCAACTCCTTGGCTCCTCGCGGGTACCACACCTGGAAGGGCAAAATGAGCGCTGCCCAAACCTCTTGAATGCTGATGGCCTCAGGATCAAACATTGGATGTTTTGCATCTAAAATCCAGATTGATCCACCATAAATCCACCAAGTATGCTGGAGAATGTGGATACTTGATGAACTTCGGGGTCCCAAATTTTGGGGGCAAATGTCGCTTGCGTTGTGTTGGGTTTGTGAGCCGTCCGCTTGCCAAAGGCCATACGGATGCATTGATTATGAAGACCTATAGCTCTGATCCGCTGAAAAGTGTTCAGCTTATTGTGATTTGTTGTGCCATTTCCGATCCACTTGGTCTCTGGGCTTGGTTGAGCAGCACCATTGCAATTCCCATCACCTGCGGAATCTCACCTGCTCCCTTTAGTTTTCAGCTTGATTTCCTTTGTCAAGCGACAAGTGCCTCCATTTTTGTGTCTGGCAGGCGAAATCGCTGCTCCTATCATCAACATTCAGGACATTCAGGCGTCTGCTGTTTAAAGTTAAGGATCAAAACGTGCAGGATCGTGCAGGCAAGTTGTAACAGCAGGCATCGAGGCGTTCTTGTGTCCTTCTGACAATTGCCATCAACTGCCTACGTCAAAAGAGTCAACAAACTCCCAATAGTCATTCAATAGTCATAGACAAGTGTTACTCGATTGATGTTCAGGGGATGAATGGTGAGCATCTTATGTGATCTCCGGCCGGTGTCAAGCTCCTGTAGATGGCCGAAGAGCTTCCAATAGAGAAAATGTGACAGCAATCCAACCAAACGCACCTGCTGCAGCGACCCTGTTGATCTATGTGAACTGGCCCTTGGGTTGGGACAACCAAAGGAAGAAGGGCCTCCCTCGTGTTTCAACACAGATTTGAGGTATTTTAAGGTGAAAAATCTGCTCCTTGAAGTTCTCTGCTCAGTTTTGATGGTCCTCAAGTGCTGCTCCCCAGCCTGCTCGGCACAAAGGACACGAGCACGCAAAGCTCTGAAGACTTGTGGTTTTGGTCTCCGCGTCAGCAACTCCAAGGGAAGCCTCAAAGCGAAACGACCTGGTCCATCGGGGTCTTGGTCCATTGGGTACCCAGTGGACTGCTGTCCCATGGGGCGACTGGAAAACTGTCTCCAACAAAGGGGCACATTGGTCGATGCCGTCCCGAGAAGATGCGTTCATTTAAACACATACCGTATGTTTCTGACTCAGGTTCAAATGCAGGAAGTGTATTATAATGTGTATATACATATACATGTGTATATATATACATGACTTTGTATATTTATACATAATTATATATATATACATGTACAACATTATAAAACATGTACTGGCAGTACATTCATCCAGGGCACATATTTATCACCTTGACAGAAAGTCTGTCCAAAACTCTCTTCCAAACGGTTTGAAAAGTGGTTGCCTTCCGCCAAGTTGCTGGCCCTTGGTGAGTCTGGTACACTCCTGGAAAAAGAGCTGCGGAACAGCACTTGAAATTGAGACAGGTCATATCATGTACAGTAAGTCTAAAGAAAATGAAACATGATATGACTACTGTACTAAATGACTACAGTAATATCATATACTGTACAGTATTGATTGGCTCATGCTCCACTTTAATCCACATAAAAACATGCTGCCCAAACGCATTCGTTCCAGAAAGACTGCATTTATTGTGATACACTTTTTAATCCAACCCATTCGGCAACGAGTCAAAACCCACTGAGTACCCTTCTGTTCACTCCAAAATAGCTGCTATATCTGGATATAGCGATGATTAAGATATATTAAGATATTCCTCTCAACAAATGTCAACGAGAATCATAGCTTTTGAAAAGCTCTATGGATCTTCATTTATGTCATTTGGGATTGGGTCAAAACCCTGGTACCTAGTGAACCCCAAAATAGCTGGTAAATGGATGTTCATCCCACTAAAAATGTATCTATAGGTATTGACCCATACCCATTTCTCCAACATTCATGGATCCTGGCCTTGCGAATCTCCTCTGCGCTGGCGGAGATGGGCTTCTGCGCCTGCGGAATCCAAGCTGATATATGACATGTGCACATCTATAATTAATGTATGCTATATATATATGTGTGTATACACCGTGTATATGTATATACATATAGTGTGTGTATATATATAATTATATATAATAGAATTATTATATGTCATATAAGTATATATGTGAACAATTTTACCCTTGTTCTAGGTGTTGCCAAATGTAGTTTCGATACCTGCTTTGCTGGTCAACCGAGTCCCGTTATGGCGCGGCAGCGACAGCACGATTTGTTTTCCTTCAAGGGGCGCTTGAGCCACAAAGGGCGTTTGAATGTATATTGGTATGTGCATATGGTACATGCACCTAGCGCCTGGTTCCCTTTGACACCCCCCATGTCCATGGTATCCTTCGGACCACGGACACGAGAGAGGGAACTTTGAATTAGAATGATTCTGCTACTCGAATTACGCCTATTTACATAAAGCAAGCCATTCGGCTCCCCCTTCCCCACATACCCGAATGGAATAATGGTTCAGGGTTCGCCTACTCTATGGCTGTCGATGCATCGGCGCTTCGTCAAGCTGTACAACGCGAATTATTGCTAGCTAACATCTACTTTTCTACGTTGGCTAAGCTTGCCACTCACCCGTCGGGAGAAATGGGTCACTTCGCTACCAAAGATTTACGATGCTAACTAACGAATTCACGTGCACATTGCAGAATTTTCGTGCAGATTGGGAATATCAAAAGTCTAGAACCTAAGCGAATTAATCTACTGCCTCGCTCAGAGTCCACTCAGTTGGTCTTTTTCCTGATCATCTGTTTACAAAGACGATACACATCTTGTAGTCCAGTGATCATTTTGATGGACAGAGGTAATCAGATCACTGCTCACGGCGGACTTTCTTCCATTGAGGTGCTGATGGAGTTTTCTCCCATCCTGCCGCACGTTTCGGAGCAGCTTTCGGCGATGAGGGCTTCGCAGGCGGTGCCTTTGATGGTTCATGGGATTTTGGCATAGCTTTAGCTTTTGGCGCGCTTGCCGATGAGGATGATGCTGAACCAGTTCCTTCAGGTTTCTGTGAAGGTTGTGCTGATGATTTGGCTTTCGCGTCTGCTGTAGCAAACTTGGAAGCGGCAGTATGTCCGACTGCTTTGAATACTTCACTTACCACTTCGTCGCCAAGAGTTGGAGCCATCTTCGTTTTCATCTCGGTCTTTCCCCTCTGCGCCTCTGCTTCAGCCAGTTGAATAGCATAAGCCATCTTGCTGACAAAGTTTTGGGGTAAAGGAATGCCACATTGTTGGGCTGCAAAGAGTAGTTCCACTTTCTGTTCCTTTTCTCTCAGACTCAGATATACCGAGAAAGCTGGGAGTTCAATGCAGTTGGGGAAGCCGTGGCTCCCGGAGCGAAAGAAGGTGTATGATTCGTGTTCTGGAAAGGTTCCTTTCAGCAGTCGTCGAAGAAAATTGCTGATGGTCACTCGCATCTCCTGCTTCCCTTGGGCATCGGCCTGCATTCGGTTCATTGGCATGAGGAAACCCAATGATTCGGGAGTGTACCCGGCGCATACCAGAAATTCCATCATCTTTTCATAGATCTCCAAATTCTTGATGACAGGCATCATCATGTTTCTTGGTCGTCCTGAGTACATCTTCTCTCCCTCTGACCAGGAGTTCCTTTTCCCTTTCTCCTGAAAGAGTTCATCCAATTCCAGCTCTGTCGGCCGCTTGAGGTTGCCGTCCGGGTCTTCGCCTGTGTAGGGGCAGAAGTCGTCCAGGTCCAGCCGGACTCGCCTGGTTTCCGTCATCATCACATGGTACTCCTCTGGGGTCATAGTGACTCTCTGGTTATAGTAGTGCCTGAACATTGTGATGACCTTTGACATGACAGCATTGTCATACAAGTGAGCCGCGGCCTCGGAGACATCATTGTTGATAAGTCCGTCTTCTGGCATACCCTTGCTGCCGCTCTCAAGATTCTTGGTCCATGCTGGAAGTTTGGTAGATGGCTCATCATCAGGTTCGACGTCCATTTCATCATCGTCTTCTTCAATGATTTCGTCTTCTTCCTGTTGAGCTTCCTCCTCCTGATCCATTTCCTCATCGTCGCCTTCATTGTAGTCGACCTCGTCAGGATTGAAGCCATAGTCGTTGGATTCGGATACGTTTTCTTGTGCTTGATTGACCGTATCCTTGAACAACGATTCTTCTTGTCGACGAACTTCTTCATCGAGCTCTTTCTTTGTGGCCTCATCTTCATCGTCCTCAGGAGCTTGTAGCCGATATGGACGAATCCCGCAACTTTCGAGTTCTGTCCAGCAAACTAGACACACTGCTAGCTTTGTCGGCGTCTCATTGATACAGTGAGGACAATGGCGGCAACCTGAAGTTTGCACCCTTTTGCGTTCGACTATGTAGTCAATCAGCTTGATGCGGGCCAGGTATTGTTCTTGTCCGCCAGGCTCGATGAGGTTGTTCTTGAATTGGTTGACGATGTTCATGGCATCCATGGCAATCTCGTCAAACGGTTGGTCTTCGGCGTCGATGCATTGACTTGCAACCCTTAGGATGGACTCCTTGGTGGCTACCGTTCTTGATTTGATAGTTCCAGACCGGACTACCTGGTCGTCGCCCGAGGGGACGAACAACCGGAGCCATGTCTTGTTGTACTGATCCTTGGGGTCCTGAATCCATCCTCCTTTGATTGCTGAGAATGGGATGACCCTTGGTGAAACGATCTGTCCCGAGTCAGTTAGTCGACCGCCATATTCCACCATCAAGGTCTCGGTCGGGATGAACAAGCATATGTAGTCACCCTTACGCGTATCAACGCTCTTCGTGATGGTCCATGATCTGTGATCCCATGGGACGTACGGGTTGAAGAACGTGAACATCCGATGACCTTCTCCAAGACCTCCTGGAATTAATCCTTGCCTCCAGATGCTTCGGAGGTTGGTCTTCTTGGTGATGTGGAAACAAACCGGTAATGACAAAACAGTGTTGGGTGCGATTGGATGCGAAAGCAGCGAGGACAGCAATGAAACGTCGTCTCTTGAAGATCCTTCTTTGTGCCCCGTAGGAGCACGAACCGCCACTGGATAGAGCAGTAGACCTTCATCAGGGATGTGCGTATCCGCATCGACATTGTTGTCAATGCACGTCAGGCTGCGGCGATCAATATCCTTGTTGATCCCAAATGCCAAAACTTGTTCACGCACACGACGTCCATACCTGGCACAGTGGAACATGATCTTGAAGAGCAATGTCATGCGAAAGTTCGCCTCATTGACATTCCATGCACTCTGATCATTTGCTCTTCCCTTTGGGGCAAGGAATACGTGTGGCCAGCGTGCATAATCGTGCCTCCAGATGGACTCACATTTGAGCACTTCCTCGATGGGCACCCAGCCGGCGTCATCACAGGGCAGACTCTGCTGCTCTGATACCTTCCCCACATTGTGCCGTAGGATCCTGTTCAGTGAGGCACTCACCTTGTCCTCGTAGGTGTCGAGTCGATTGCCAGTTTCGAAGCGGTAGTTGGCCGCATATTCTACGCCGCCAAAGTAGGAGCAATTGAAGAAATGGGCCCCTGTGGTTGGGATGATTTTCAAGAAACCATCTTGCGGCGCCTCGACACGTTTGTAGAAGGTCTTCCTGATGTTGTTGTCAGAGTAGCTTGCCATGAAGTCTGGCACTGACCAAGTGTCACCTCCTCCTCTGACGATAGCGTCTCGGATCACTTCGTTGAGGTCAACAACGTTCTGTGGTCCCAGCTTTGTAACATCACGCCCTTCAATGCAGAATTTACCATACTCATCGAGGTCACCAACTTCAGACATAGTTCTGATGCTGTCATACCACTGGTGTTCACTAAACCTCGGTTTTGTAGGTTCATCTGTTTGCCCCGACCCTTCAGTAGCACCTGAACCGTCCTTCTTGTGCTCAGGAGGCTCCATATCGACGTCATCAGATGTGGGACTATCAGCCTCGAGCGAAGCTCGGACGGCCTTTAGCACTTTTCTGACTTCATCTCTCTTCTCATGTTCACATTCAAGATGGCCATGTTTGGTGCTACCACAATACAAGCACACATTGACATCCTCAGAGACAGTGAAGAGTTTTCCCAACGCATCCAAAAGTTGTTGTCTCCCCGACATCTCTGAGTCCCTGACCACATCAGTGGGATCGTTTGCTGGCTCATCAGCTTCCTCCTCCCCAGGGTGAGCCGAAGACTCGTCACCTGGCTTGGCATCGGCATCAGCGCCCATGCTGGCGTCATCCCCTGTGATGTTGTTCTTCCTGCGATAATGAGAGAATACCTGATCCTTCTCCCATTCTGTGAGGCAGCTGAAATTGGCCAGCGATTCATATCCGGGGATTGCATGGATGATCTTCATGACCCTCTCGGCTTCTGCGGTTTGCAGTGTGCAGTCGAAGGATCCCCGTCTCTTGTCATTGATGGTGCTTGAGGTTCTTGATGTCGATGTGAACTGAGCCAATGCCTTTTCCAATCCATTGAGATATTCAGCTGGATCAACACTGGCATTGAAAACATCAACAACTCCTTTGGCCATATTGGCCACATCCAAGACACCAAGCCAGAATTCGATGATATCTCCAGTTTTCTCGGCAGATGCACGGGAGAATCCAAAGATCTCGTTCCTCTCCTTCACCTCGGGAACGGCGACCTTCTCGAAGAAGTCTTTGTATGCGACATTTCCGCAATCCTTTGTGACTCTATAGATCAATAGCCACTTCTTCGCGGCTTCATCAAAAACTCTTTCGCGATAGATGCTGAATTGCTTGCCGCGTCCGTTCCGGAAAATTTCCAGAGCTTGCCTCTTCGAAATTCTGACTCCTCCCATGTGAGATAGAGATTTCATCAAATGCTCCCCATACGCCAACGATGCATTTGAAATCAACGAAGACGCAGTAAATGTGAGCCAGGTTTGAAATCCTTGATTGATGTCAACAATGTCAACACCAAGATCCTCGAATGCAACCTTCAATCTGGCCGCAAGGAGTAGGACGGACTTCCTGGCCTCCAATGTTGGAGCTGAACGCTTGTAGTGGTCCTGGGTATTGGCGGAGCAATTAATGCAATGGGACGGTCTCGACTGGCATGTCTCGATCTCATCCATCGTCACCGCATTTCTGCAGCTTCCGCATAAGATGTCGGAATTCTCCTTGTCGATGGTGAACCACATGCATCGATCGGAAACAACTGGTTCCAACTCATGGGTGCCGACTACTGGTTCGACCCAACTGGTCTTGAACCTCTTGTCCTTTGTGAATCGGTTGACGGCGGTTCCAGGGCCTCGCTGGAAGATTGTTGTGTCATCATTTGCATAGTCACCTGGGGTCATCTCGCCACTGGCAATCCTGAACGCCTCAGTCGGTCCAGTCATATCCTCCAATACTTTGGTGTTGATGCCAGATTCATCGGGTTTGAACGCCCCCTCGTTGAGGACTGATACGTATTCCCGGTTCGTGGCACACATGAGGAACACTCTTTGGCGAAATAGGTTCTTCTCAATCACAGACCAAATTGCCGTCTTCCCCAAAGTCCCCTTCTTGGTCGTACTCAATATTGGATATTGTTTCCCAAATTGTGAATACATTGATCGCCACATTCTTTGGTCAGATGTCACCAGGATCCCTTGGAGCCTCATCTTCTCGATCAGCTCATCTGCGAGTCTGGACGGGACAGAGTCCATACCGTTGAACATGGAGTCATTGTTGATGGCGACCATCAGAGGTCGGGACGTAACTTGATCAAGATCGAGCACCCCTTTGACAAACTTATTCTTGAAGTCGTTTTCAAGCATGACACAATGAGGTGGTTTCTGCGCATGAAGGAATTGCAATGACAACCAAAGGTGAACAGTAATCTGGCCATCGTCGACGGCATCAGTACTGAGATGTTGCTTGACCTTGTCAAGCGTGTCAAGGAATTGTTGAAGTGGTCGTTCTGCTTCGGAATCATGGATCTTGAATACTTCAACACTTTCCCATCCCATGTCAGCTAATCCCATTTGGATGCCATGCGTCCCACTTTGGGTTCCCACGCGGAACATCAGGTCGGTGATAAGGATGGTAGTTCCAGCCCTGAAGTCACCTGCCAACATGTCGTGATCTCTTGGACCGTTTGGTGCTTCGATGATCCTGCAAGCAAGTGGGTTGGTGATCATCTTCTTGATGCGGCCCAAGTCAGATTGGTTGGCGACATTCACGTCGTGATGCCCTAGCATCATGAGCGTTCCTGCAGTCGACAAATAGCACCCTGT
Organism: Cladocopium goreaui; assembly: GCA_947184155.2. Classification (NCBI taxonomy): domain Eukaryota; class Dinophyceae; order Suessiales; family Symbiodiniaceae; genus Cladocopium; species Cladocopium goreaui. The sequence continues at coordinate 106,873 of CAMXCT020000156.1, read as the reverse complement.
CCTCGTCAGCATGTACTTGCGGACGACGTGGCTGTAGCACCTCAGCCAATCCTTCTCGGAGATGGTGGACGCGGTGTCCTCCGTCACGACCGCCGGATTGCAGATCCCGAAGACCATGCAAGCATATGCGGTCACTCTCCTCAAATATTGTGCCCAAGGTGCTGAACCCGAAGTGCTGGCAGCTTGAGCTGCTGGGCCTTGGATGATTGATAGTAGGAAGTGATCCCGCTCGTCCATCCATGCCGATGTGATGAACTCTGAGTTCCTTTGATCGGGCATCGAGGATGTCCTGAAAAGATATCCGTTTGGTACCCGAGGAATCACCCAGTCCTTTCTCGCGGGAGGTGTAGATGGCCTTGCCTTCGATGGTGGTGCTTTTGGTGGTGGTGCACTCCCAGCTGCAGAGCTGGAACCATCGTGTCCACCGAAGGTGGAACCACTAGGCCCAGTCTGTTGTTGTTGCTGTTGTGCCCGCTGCGCATCGGCTTCCCTCTGTTGCTTGTCATTCATCATTCTGATAGGTGAAGGATCCCAACCTGGATGATCCGGTTGACTTGGAGGGTTTCTGCCGTCTTTCGGCATCAGCGGAATGTCCCAGCCATCGATGTGGGAGACCTCTGTGGCCCCTTGGCCCATCTGTGTGGTGGCAGTGGTCGTCACATAGTCGCGAATACAGGAAAACGTCCTGTTTCGTTTCTCCACCTCCTCGAACATGCCCTGATCGGCCCTCTCGATGTTGTAGCCCCCCAACTCCCATATGTCGTCGCGGAGGTCAATGGCCTGCTTCATTCTGACCAGATCGGCTTTGATGATCCCGCTCAGGTGCGACATGGATTTGAAGTTTTCCAGTCGCGTCATCCACTCATGTAGCATCTTGGAGACCATGAGGATGGTTTGTAAATGGACGACGGCCGCCGTCCGCTCCAAGCTGAGATCATAGTTCATCGACATCCAGTCTTCCAGGACATTCTGAACGATGATGGTCTTACCCTGGCTGCTTGTCGCCCTGGCATTGTGACGACGGAGCGCATAGCCTAAGCTGTAGCTCTCCTCGTACATGATTTTAACCAGGAATTTGATGCGGTCTTCAACTTCGTCCGGGGCAGGTGCCTCTCGTTGCATCACTTCAAATGACCATTTTTCCCACTTTCTACGGGCAATTTCCTCGAAGTTCGTCCTCTTCCGGATTTGGTAACATGAACTTCCATATGGAGGGTATGTTTGGTTCAAGGATCCGAGGTGTGTTGGACTCGTATTTGCAATCTTGTCACGTAGTCCCTTAACCGTGATCTCCTTGTTGATCATACTATTTTGCCCGGTGTAGTGGTCCTTGAGGGTGTCCCATAGTTCATCTATTCTAATCGCACACTCAAAGGTGCACAAGAGCTGCATGATGCTCTTCTCCTCTGGGTTTCTGGCGGCCCCTTCCACCAACTTTGATAATCGGGCCCCTTTGTCGATGAAACTGATGGCAGACATCTTCAACTCATTCTCATTGGTCACTTTTGACAACATCTTCATTAGCAACCTGATTGCATGAGTTACGAATACTCTGCCACTTCTATCCATGACAAAGGCTAAGGCCACAACGACAGGAGGAGAAATCTTCACTCGATCCAACCATTCGTCGAGGTCCTTATCCTTGTAACCCCTGAAGTTTGCCTCCTCATAGGTTGAGAATGGAGCAGGAAGGTTGTGCTCTTGTTTCTTCTCCTGAATGAGGGACAGGGTTGACTTCAGTAAGCTGATCCCTTTGGCCGCTGATGGGATTACAAGGTCAGTTCCAGCCATTGCGAAGACCGAAATGAGGCTAGGAGAATCCGGATCCGTCAAGGTGCACCAACGACGCAGGTAACAGCCTGACTTCACCTTCAGTCTACCTTCAACGGGATCCGGATCCACCAAGAGTGATCCACGAAGTGGATACAGCCTCAGCTTCACCTTCACACCGCCTCGTCGGATGATGAAGTTAATAAATAACTGTTCATTGATGGTCTTCACGTTGGTGTTGCGTTCATAGTCATTCATGATGACACATGCACATGACTTCGACTTATAGTAATCTTCCTCTTCCATAACCTTTGGTCGAAATCTCCTTCCATAAACGTTGTTAATCAACATTTGATTTGTGACACCACGAAGGATGCATCTGACAATCTTCTCGGTATATAATTGTGTTGCACGTGTTTCTCTACCCGCACATTGACCGTGAGTGTGTGAGCCATCACATTTTTCATGCAAGTCAAAGAACTCAACCCCCCATGATACGATCCTCCATGGTTTCTTGATTGCGGTCCCAACATCTTTGAATTGTGATTTCAAACCATACATGCATCCATCAAAGTCATGCACAGTCGACTGGGTTCCATTGATCAGAAACTTCATTCTCTCGTCTTTCCAATAGTCGCATCCCCGAGGTAGTTCCAACAATGCCATGGCATGCAAAACATGTACACGCTGCAGACACAATGTGAACTCTTCCCATAGCTCCCAATATAGAAGTGCTTTCATTCTGATGTTGTGTGCTGTGACCTCACTCACATTTTTGTTTAACCGATTCCACGGCGAACCACCGGTGCAAGGTCCCGCAAAGAACACGCAGTCACTAGGGCCCCTGATGCAACGTCTCCATTTTGCCCTTCCGTAGTTGGACATGAGGTTGTCATCTTCGGTGATTGTGACCACATGCATCATCTTAAACCGACTTTGTTTGTGAATCTTGGTGATGATACTTTGCGTTTCAGCACACATAAGGAGCAGGCACGGGACATCATCTTTCATCTCATATACGTTGAGCGATATGACAACGTCATTGAGTATCTTCCCGAGAAAATCAGCATAAGATTGCTTGAAGTGATATGTCAGAATCTTCCCATTCTTTCGGTGTAGTGTCATCTGAATATCCCAATCATTTTGTTTTCTGGTCTCATGCTTCAACTTGTAATGATGGGCTATAAACAAGTCATCCAATGGAATGATTTTCATGTTCCCATCAAGGATACAGGTGACCACAGTGTCCTGGCACGATGCCCTGTCCTCCACGTCAGATCCGCTGTCCATCACATCTTTGATGTCTGCATTGGATATGATCTTGAAGGTAGTGGTCCCTGTCCAAAATTCATTTCTTTTGTTGGTCTTCTCGATGTTATTCCCCGCCAATCTCCATGAGTCATGGATCAATCTCCCACTTGACTGAAACACCTGGTTAGTTTCCCGTTCATCTCTAAACCGTCTCAGCTTACATCGCAGAAAGTCAGCCTCTTTGGGGGTAAACATCTTTCTTCTTGGTACTTTGTGCACTCTCGTCAATGTTGTTTCATCCTTCCATATCCATTCATCTTGATCACATTCATTTTTGGATATCTTCTTTCCCTTTCTTGACGACGTTGAGGGGTTATAGGCTTTGTCTTTTGATACCCTACCAGCAATCACATCACCACCGGCAAGTATAATTCGTCGTCGATTGGGATCTTTGTTTTCTGTGGGATATGGATCATCATCGGAGTCCCCCGACGGAGGAAATCCCATTGGAAGACTACCCCATCCAGAACTCCCCCCATGAACAACTCGAAGGAGCGTGTTGATCACCCGAGCAGTACCACATGGAGCTGCATGAATGGTTGTGGGTTCATTTCCATGGGATTGATGACAAAATAGTTGACCTACCCCCACAGTTAACTGAGGATACTTCAGGACTGGAGTCTGACGAGTCGGCACCGCAACAGCATGGAGCCCTTGTCGTTCTGTTGACGCCAGGTGTCCCGGTGAGACAACACCAGCTGATTGCCTAGTAATCACCGAAGGTGATATACTAAATTGACACGGATGGTATTGGAAACAAGCTCGTTCTACCCATTGATCAAAACGGTCTTGTTGTTGAACAGGTGGAACTCGATCCTCAACCTTGATCCATTTGCCATGAGAAAGTATCCAGGTACTTCTCAAACAATCATGAGGCAATGATACACCAGATGGTCGCTTTCTAAAGAAAGTTGGCGTCTTAACAACCAATATGGGATCCATACCAGGTAGTTGTTGTAGTTGTTCTTTACCAGAAAGACCCTTCTGATACACCTCAGGTGGTAGAATAGGTATTTCGGTATATGGAAAATTTGGAACATCTTGAGTTTTGGTTTGAAACACTTGTCGGACAGTGGTATCAACATCCGTGGTGGGTGAGACCATATCGAGCAGATCTTTCGTACCGATGTCACCAGGGTCCAACAGGTTGATGAGCATACATGCTCTTTTCCATGCCAACGGATTCTTGAAGCCTTTGGTGTGAATGTCAGCGGCCATTTTCGAGGTCACCTCATACATAAGTACGTAGTTCTCCCGAGTAAAATGTTCATGGAGGGAAGTAATGGCTATGCCATGGGTCCTCTCAAGATGCCGCATAGTGGGGTTACGACCCGACCTGACTACACCGATCATGCCCTGATTGTCATCATGAAACAATAATTTGGGCGACTTTCCCGTCAGTGTTTCCCAGATGCTCATTGCGGGCAAACCCATAGTACGGAGGGTGACATCGGCTGCCACGATTTCAGCCTCAGGCGTCGAATGGCTTACGCATCCTTGCCGTTTGCTGCCCCCGGACAAAGGAAACCGTGTGTGGTTACCCTGGATATGCATATGAGACCCTGAAGTTGATCTCAAAGACTGGGCACACCCTGCAAAATCAGCATCAGCAAATAAAGACAATGTCAATTCATTGAATTTGTCCCCAACCCATCCGGTCATTCTTTTAGATAGGCTGGAATTCACGTAGCACATTAAGTGATACAACTTTGCATCGTCATCAATGGTCCACTTTGTTACATTCCTGGCCAGGGAATTAATGGAACGAAGCAGATCAAAACGAGCAATCCTCGCCGCGTACAGCAGCTTCATCAACACGCTAGCAGCGTGTGGCGCTAATGCACCTCTCTCAGACTCCCCAGGCGAGACGTCTTCCCCTTGGGTTCCTTGTTCATAAAACAATGGAGCGTCCGGATCAAATTCATGAGTACACCATGGACATACCTTCTTGTTCTTGGGGTTCCCGGGACATGGTGCTCTTGACTTGTGTTTCTTTGTTTCTTCAGGTAGACTTGGAGTAGATACGTGTTTCAACTTCGTATCTTTTCCAACAATGTCTAAGTACTTCTCAACCGACAGCTTCAACAAACCTTCCATGTCATAGGTCATGGTTGACACCGGGGTTCCATCATGAAGTTTGGTAGATCCCTTTCTCAAAATACAACCGAGGTAGAGTCCTAAGTCAGTCTCGGGCTCGATGTTGAGTTTTGATCGAAGCATCTCCCAACCCTTAGTCAGGTTCTCTTCCGGTCCTGCCAGCTTTAAGTCGTCTACATAGATGACAAGAAGTAACTTCAGTTTCTTGTGAAAATACATTGAAGGCCATTCTTCTCCAACAGGAACGAAGTCGAGTTCTCGAACTTTCTGATCACAGTGTTGTTCCCACATTGTTCCCGAATCGGGGTGACCATATAAAGCTTTAACCAATCTAACAACTGGTCTACGAAACTTTCGAATATCGACATCGTCTGGCCAAGCATCTTCGGGTAGCTCAACCCAACATGGTGGTCCGGTTAGTTTTGCTTGAATGTACGCCTGAATAGCGTCGGCAAGTTTTACATTATGACCAGGAAGACACCCATAGAAATCAGCCCATCTCGATGCCTCAAAAGTAGCTGGAGAATTGCCCAAGTCCTGGAAGAAAGCAGCCTCCCAGAACTGGTTCTTCACCTGATTACCAAGCAAGACACCTCGGCCTTTGAATTTTCTACTAGGGCTTCCTGCGGGCAATTGGTAATTTTTCTCAACACAGATACCATGCACTCTGGCCATGTGAACCTCTGTCTTGTTTGCCTTTGCTTCACGAACAACGTCATCATATTCTCTAATGACACTGAAATCGTAAACTCCAGCAGCATGTTGGCCCAACCATTCCTTCCTCATAGCTTTACGTGCATCATCGTTTTCCATCATTTCCTTTCGACCAACAGGTCTAGCCACTGCAGTGTTGAACATCTTGTTGATATTGATTCCATCATCACTTGAAGCTAGCTTTTCTCGATGATCATCACAATGATTAATGCATGGCATACATGGAAATGGAAGGAAAACATCACTGAGGCCACGAGCGTCTTGGGGTATTTCTTTGGTGTTGTGCAACGTCGCAGCAGCCACCACTTCCCCCTGGTTGAAGTCATACACTTTGTCGTTGTTCCAAGTGGCTTTCGGCCCCTTGCCCTTCTCGATCTCCGACCATTAGTCCCACTCCATTAAGAAGTCATCATCATCAGGTACATCAGTATCTGATAAATCTGAATAGCATGGAGCAGAGGCAACGGTCCCTCTCCCGACGGGAGAATTAGACCCCTTTCCATATTGAAAAACTTTGCCTCTTCGAACATGGTCTTGGGACATGGCCACTCCGGAAACATGATCGTCTTTGTCGTCTTTCTTGGAGGATTTGGCTTTCTTTGCTTCTTTCTCTTTCTTCTTTTCTTCTTTTCTCTTTGCTCGCTCTTCGCTCTCCTTGATTTTCGCATCGCTTTTCTTCTTCTCCTTTTCTGCTTCAAGCTTCTTCTCTTCGGCCTTGGCAATCCCTTTTCTGACAGTTGGTGACATCTTCCTCCACTCGTCAGGGGTATATTTTGAAGGCCTTGGAGTAGTTGATATTCTGCGAAAACCACGTTCATCAATACGATATGGATGACCGCGAGCATTGAGTTTCACCCATTCACCATCGTCATTCAGGTATACGATCCCATCCCCGGCCTTCCCAACAGAGTAATGATCTGGCCCTCCTTCTGGAATATGAAGGTCTGGATGTGCTGGCTTGTCGATACCTGGTGGTCCCAATCTTTCTGACATAGCGTCAAGGTGTCTTTCGGCTTCCAACTCTCCTTCAGTTGGCTCCCGTGGGACCTTCGACGAAGGTACACCACCACCATCGTGACCATCGTCATCATCTCCATCATCGTCATCATCATCTGGTGGAGGTGGTGGTAGGATTTCTGGGTTTCCTTCAAGACGATCTTTCACTTTTAATCCCTCAATGGAAACATTAATCCTCTCATATTCTAACTTACATGGGAATTCAAGGGGTTCCTTTAGCTCGACCCTTTCGGTATAGTGTGGAGTCCTCAGCTTGGCAATGGGCTTCTCCGCATCATAAGCCAAGTTCTGCTTGCTCCAATCACATAGTGCCCATACCCTGTACTTTCTTGACCAATGGAGCCCGGGACCAATGGAGTATCCGGCGAACACTCCAGGGATTCCCATAGGGTCAAACTTGTGTTGTTGTTCTCGTTCACGTGAACCACTGGGCTTGAAATACACGAGGGCACCAAAGGGTATCATCTTCCCTTTGAATTCTTCTCCATGAAGTTTGCACCAAGAACTTACCTCATCGTCGTTGGGCTCGATGTTGAGCAAATGGCTCACGCATCTGATGGCATACATCCAAAAGCATGGTGGAATCCCTGCCTCAAGTAGACAAGTTGTTGTTGCCACGAGCACGAATTGGTTAGTTCTCTCTGCGAGCGAGTTGTGCTTGGTCTTTCCGGCCAAGGAAGTATCCATTGGGATCTTTAGGATCTTCATTGCCTTGTCGAACTGTGGGGCATCATCGGAATATGCTTCTCGAATCTTACGACGGCCCATGAACTGTTTGACCGCCCGTATAACGGCGTCTGTGTCCTTTCTGGCAGAAGGATAAGACTGAAGCATTCCTGTATACCTATCCCTGATGACAAAGATGGTTTTGTCGTCGCCATAGTCCTGTTCAGCAATACGACGGTTATCAACATAGTCGAATGTGATCAGGTCCCCAAACTTTGTGAGCTTACGTTGAAACGCACCTCTGAATGTTTTCCTGTGCTTCATCTTGGCACGCACGCAAGACTCACAGTAAGGGTTCTTGTAGCGGTGAGTTAGAAGGTGAACCTTCGATCGTGCTTCATTCTTCAAAGTTCCCCTCTTACTCAATCGGACTCCTCCATCTTCCTCATCAACATCAATGACATCATCGTCGTCTTCACCTCCTCCATCTTCAGGGATTTCTTCAACTTCTATTGGATGATCTTCATGGATGTCATCAGGTGCGATGCTGGGATCGTATCCGTCGTCCTCAAATTCGGCATACTCATCGGCATAGCACGACATTTCCTCAGCATCACCTGCATCACTTCCAACAGCCGCTTCATGTTGATCATCTCTTACCTTAGCTTTCTTACGTTTCTTCATTGATCTCTTGGGTGACTTAACATTGGATCGTCCAACGGAGTCGGAAAGATCTTCAAGTTCATCCCCACTTTCTCCATCAATGACCAAAAGACCTTCACCTTCCGATGTTGAGCATCCATCATCAAGAACTGCCATGATCTTCTCCACACAAGATGATTTCAACTTGATCTTTTCTTGATCGACGCTCACATAGGGAATATAGTCTTTGACAGTCATCTCGATGATGTTGCCATTTGGATCCAACATGAATGGAGTTCTTCCGGTCGGCCATACAAAAGAGTAACCAAGATCAACGCATCGCTTTCCCATGGATAGCACGGAGGGTGTGTCCTCCAAGATGTGAGCTTCTGCTGGTTCGCTAAATGCCTCGAACTTGATGCTTGAACGTTTGGTCGAACACGTTACCCCATTTGCTGTATGGAAGTTGACGACTTTGTCATCGTATGTTGGGAGATCCATTCTACTTCTTCGTGTGGATGAAATGAGATCATGGCCACTTCCAGAATCCAATATGAATCTCTTATCTCTCTCTTCAACAGGAACAGTGATACACATTGTGTTGCCCCTTTTACCATATCGACCTTCAATATGCTGAACATAGTTTTCCACAAAAACTTCCCTGGACACCCCACCGTCCTCGACGTCGAGTCTGATCAGGATGTCCATGCTCGGGCCGACTATGACCAGGACTTCATCAATGTCACTGTGTTCACCCTTCTCATCGATCAGAATAGCCATTGCTTTCCCTCGGCTCGAAGCTAACCTGCATGAATAAGACCATTGCTCATCTTTCCTTATCTGATCAGTGGGCTTTCCAACTTTACCATGCCCTTTGGAGACAGTCTGAGATTTCCGATTGCACTTCACGAAGTCCTTCTTTACGTAAGTTTGAACGTGAGTCTTAGACTCATCAAATCTGACCTTCTTCTTGACCACGTTCGATGCAATCTTATGGAACGTCTCTTCATCATCGCTCCAATCATGGACAGGTGCAGGAGTAGCCTTTGAGCTTGGTGCTTCGGTGTTGGGAGCAGTGTTAAATAGATGAGGATCGTGGCGTTTGTTGCATTTGTCTCCATACCGACACTTGCCCTTAGCCCAATGCCAGCATGGTTCATCAATCTTCTTGGTCTTGTTTGCCGGAGATTGACTTCTTGGAGTTCCTGGCTTCCGACCATTCCCTTTTGCGTTCTTATTCGCCTCGAACACCTTTTGATCATGACTGTATTCACAATCTTTGCCTTTTCTGCATGATTTCTTGATGAAATGGAAATGGCATGGGATCTTCTTCTTGGATCTGGGGCTTGTACTTCGGCTGTTTGCTCGATCCTTCCCTTTCCCTTGACCTTTCCCTTTTCCTTTTGCATGCTGTTTAGGCTGAGGTGATGGTAGAACTGGAGCTGCATCGGCCTTGGCCTTCGCCTTGGGCGCTGCCTTCTCCTTGGGAGTAGCTTTAGGCTTCGCTTTTGGATTTGCATCCGGTGCAGCGGCAGTTGGGTTCGGAGCAGGAGCTGAAGGTTTGCCGCCACCTGCAAAGTCTCTCGCATACTTCTCTCTGGCGGCCACATGCTTGTCCTCTCTGATTCTGGAGATGTGCCTTTCGATGACGTCCAACAGGTAGCGATAATTTCGTCTTTGGTCTCCTTCCATCCATGACTCGTACTGCTTGATGTCGAACATCATAAGACTCGAATTTCGAATCTTCTTGTATAGAGCATCACGAAGCCAATCATCAGGAGGTACGTCATCCGGCATCATGTTTGATACCATCTCCATCCATTTCTCGTAGAACACTTCTAGGTTCGAGTCACCGAGATACTTCATCGATACGATGTGTTCCATGGTGAAGGATGTTTCTCGTTGACCTGGGGTTCTGAAGTGCTCCAGAATCATAGCCAAGATTTCCCGTCCCATGACATAGGTTCCTCTTCGGCTATGACTTTGTGTTCTCAATCTCAATTTGATCGCTACATGACGAGCAACATCACCGGCTTGGGCTATCACGTTTGACAATGCAATTGACAACTTGGCGTCGATGGACTGATACCGTTGCCCCCCACTGTCATTCAATAGTTCGATGTCAGGATTTGGTCGAATAGCCGGCTGTAGCCATGCTTCCCATGCGGCTTTATCCCCGTCATTTGCCGAAAGAACAACACTCTTTATGAGATCTGATTGCCAAACCCCAAGATTCTGTTGCTTTGGCCATGGGCTAACATAGACTTTGTCAGCTTCTCGTCTCGACATTCTCGGTACTTCTTCCGCAGTGTAAGCCGCTGTGGAGACGTCATCTGCTGAATCGCGTTGTGATCCTCGAACTGAAGGTAAACCTGGAGGTTCAGGAGGTGGTCCTGGGCCGTTAGGCCCGAAAGGGTCCGGAGGTCCATCAGGGTCAGGTGGACCGCCCCATCCACTCGGTGGCTTGTAATAGTCCCTCTCAGTTCCGCCAGCGATCTTGTTGTCAACCTCTTTCAGCAGATCAGCGATTCTTTTGCTTGATTGAGAATGCTGTTGTTGTTGAGGAGGTACAGCATGCCCACGATAGGAATGAGCCACATTTGTCTCATAAGTCAACTCCTTGTCGATCTGCGAAACCCAAGATTTCAGAATAGCGTTTTCACAGTTAGCCTCACTCACGTCATTCTCCAGTTTGTCGATGACCAGTCTGGATGCGAGATCGGAGTTGGGAATGCCTGCCGAATAGGGAAGTGTGTCAGGACTGATCCTAGCCATAGATGTTTCAGAATCCTTGAGACTTTTTCTCAGTTCATCTAAGTGACGTTTCATGTCAACAATCTCAGAATTCTTGATGCCAATCTTTTCATCCCTATCCTGGATTTCCCCCATGAACATGCATGATCTCTCATATTGTTGAACACCACTAGCCAATTTCAATTTTCGCTCACTCTCTAGTTCAGATCTTAGAGTTCGGACCTCAGCATTGGTGAGGGACGAAGCCCCTACATCCGCAACTTCAGCCAATCTTTCTTTCAATAACATGTTTTCTTGTAAACATTCATGAACTTCATGATCTAGATCCTGAACCCTAATTTGAGCAATTTTGGCTTGATTACGTAGATCTTCAACAAGCATCTCATCGGGGCCACGACCGTCGGTCGTAGTACCCTGAGTCAACGATCTCCGCAACTTCGTGTTCTGCAACTTGATCTCATCCTTTAACTCGCAGTTCATCTCCTGCTCATTGGTGTAGAGCTCTTCATAATGCTCGGCCCTCGCGATCGAATTCAAGCTGGCCTGTGATTCAAGCCTCAGGTGTGATATCGCTTCGGCCTCTTGGTTCCTGTATGATGCAATTCTTTTGACGGTATCATGTTCGGTGTTTCGATGCTTCAGATCACTTTCTAATTTGGCCTGATTTGCCTCGAAAACCTTCTTCCTAGATTCTCTAGTGATCTCGTCAATACTGCTTTCATACAGCTCGGCTTGTTTACGAGACTGAACCAACGCTTCACTCAATAGTTGATTCCGTTCAGATAGTTCATGAACTGCAATCGACTGTTGTTGGCTAATCACTTCAAGTTGATTGCTAGAGAAGGACGCCATTTCGGATCGATTACGATATTCCATGATTGAGTTCTGGAAATCTGTTTGCATTTCCTGACCTTCATTGTATAGTCGATTGGCAATATCGGTGGTTAAGACATTAGTTTGATGAAGTTGTTGAAGTCTTGCCTCCGTATTACCCAATAGTCCTTGAAGGTGATGTACTTCACCCTTGTATTCCTCCTGGATCTCCATACCACGTTGATGGATCCGTCGTGCACCATGTTCCATTAGGGCACCTCGGCGCTCAAGGTCTTGGATGCGTATTGTTGCACCTTCATCTTCCTGAGATGCTACCATTAACTCTGCTTGATATTCTGCAACCTCATTCGCGGAACGTGACAATCTATGATTGAGTGCACTGACTTCCTCAAACACATTCTGGTTGTGTTCCTGAAGATATTCGGTGAATCTAATCTCGATGTCATGAATCAGTTGATCTCTAGATGCGGCGTATGCTTCCATTTGGTTCAACTGACTACGTAGGGATTGACATTGTGCCCGTAGTTCTTCTATCATGGCAATAGGTTCACTAGCCACAGAAGTATCCGTTGATCTCCTCTTAACACGACTATCCCCGGTCCTCTCACCAACTCGGTCGGTCACGGCCCTGGTGGATCTGTCCCTAGGAGTAGTTCGTCCTCGAGATGGTCGATGCCCTTGGCGGACAACATCACTCCGAGGACTGTTTCGAGAAGATCTTGGTGTACTTTGGGTGGATATCCTTCGTCTGTTTGTCGTTACTTGCCATCCGGACTGTGTAGTTCGGGTAGAGCGTATCTCACCACTGTCTGCCGTATCACCAGGGGAAGACTGATTGACCTCCTCGACCGGCATGGCAGTGTTCTCGTTGAAGGTAAACTGCGTGGTGCGTGAATCTCCGCTACCGCCTTGCATCTTTGCGATGATGAGCTGATTGGTCCTTTGCGTCCTCAATCAATTGCTCAGACGGCCCGGCTACCAGCACGCAGGTACCACTCTCCCGACGGGAGAAGTGAGCCCTACGGCTGATAACCTGTGAACAATTTTACCCTTGTTCTAGGTGTTGCCAAATGTAGTTTCGATACCTGCTTTGCTGGTCAACCGAGTCCCGTTATGGCGCGGCAGCGACAGCACGATTTGTTTTCCTTCAAGGGGCGCTTGAGCCACAAAGGGCGTTTGAATGTATATTGGTATGTGCATATGGTACATGCACCTAGCGCCTGGTTCCCTTTGACAATATATATATATATACAATATAAGTATATATAATCTAATTGTATATAACCTATAATCTAATTATATATAATATATAATCTAATTATATATAATATAATTATATATAATCGAATTATATATATAATCTAATTATATATATAATCTAATTATATATATATATTTGATATAAATATAAGTAGTATATGATATAATATAATATCGATATAGATATACCAATCATAAATGATCGAAACATATCATATGATGTGATAAATCCAAAAACTATGGAAAATGCAACCATCCGCATTCACCCACCGTCATCTTTCTGACGAAGCTGAAGATAGCTGAAAATTGATGCATCGCTGATTGAATATGATTAGATGCTGGATTATCATCCATATTTAGGGTAAAAGATTTGATCAGGTATGTGATGTTACAATGGAGGACTCGTGTGGGATCCATTCAAGCAGGGTGATGAGGATGGACAACTATTAAGAGGAAAACATTAAGAGGAATTCCATGCAAAGCTCCATATCTTGCCATCCAACGAGAGTGCTGCAGCATATCCATCAATATCCATCAGTATTACAACAATACTGCTACTGTATCACTTTGGATGTTACTTCAAATTAAAACCCCAAGGAAACGGCGTGTGAAACACCATCAGTTCGCACCTGTCGTAGGTTCTCTGTCACCTCACAGGGTCCAACGGATGTTGCTTCAACTGGTTATACTGGTTGATGGGGATTCCCATCATAGATAATTCTGAATATATATATATATATATTGGGTAGTGCAACCCCATTGTCATCAAACAACAAGGGTTTTGAACATAGCTCAAGCATCATGGGCCAGGAATGATGAGTCAGAAGCTGCACTTCAAGCGACAACGACAAGGCAGTAAATCGATCCGATCATCGATCCCTTCTCTTTCAATCTGACCCGCCCACCTGCAAAGGAATGGTCTCTCTCAACAGCCATGGCCGAATCTCCTTCTCCATACTTCCCTCCACGTTATGTTCTGCGGCAAAAGGTAGCAGGAACCTTAGGTGGGGAATGGTGGGGAATGGTGGGGAGAAGAAAACAGTACAAAAACGGAACTAAGTAAACGTGGGATCACATGAGCACAAGGTTCATCAATCATCATCAATTCTCTTGTGGGCTTGGCTGCCTCTAGCTCGGAACAAAGTGAACAAAGTTTGAAGAAGGAATAGTTGGCTGTTGCAGCCCCTTTTTTTGCGCTTGCCTCGAGGGAGACCAACCAACCACGGATTTGCGCCGAATCTTTAGGATTCTTTAGGCACGTGCGGGCGAATGTGTTTGCCCGGCAATCACGAAGGCCTCTGATGGCCCCTGTTCTCCATTGCAGTGCCACTTTAAGGACCCCCTTCACCAGTGCCACCAATGAGCTTCCGCTTGAGCTCGTGCAATTTGGACTCGCTCATGACCAGCAGGGGATTCTTGTCCATGCCTCAGCTCCGCTCCGGGCGACGGATCCCATGACGTGGCTAAACTCTGCGGCTGAGAGGCTGGTCTTTGAGCCATGCGCCTTGTTCCGCGCCTGTCTCATGGCGTGGCTGAGCACCACCCAAAGCATCCCATAGCTATCAAATCTAATCAAATCATATCAAATCTATAAATGGTGTCATCGTGTTTCATCACCTGCAGTACCCCAAACCAGCTGTTGTCAGAGAAATCCATCCCATCGATGCTGGTGCTGAGAGATCACCACCACGTGTGAGTCTCTATGTTCGATCCAGGCATCCAACACCCATTCACCCATTCCAGAAAATAGAAAAAAGCCTGGAAAAAAACGTGGAAAAAAACTAAGGTCCCCGCAATCATCCGCTGCCTTTCGAGTTGGTGAGTCATGTCCACATCGGCTTCACTCTTTGGAAGCCATGCCGTTGCTCCTGCTGTGTGTCAGATGTTCAAACTCGTACCCTGGTGGCCATTGTGCCCATGGTGGTAACACAAAAAGTGCTGCAGGCTGCAGCTGCTGTGCTGAAACTGTTTCTGCATCATTCAGCATCTGCCATCCACACTTCACAGATCCGAAATCAGCAGAAGCTTTGATTTGGAAGACCAACCACGAAATGCCGGGCTTTTGGCAGGTCATCTTTACAACAAATAAATCAGCAGTTTTTGTTGGGGGTCCCTATCATTTGAACAGTGCCATTTCTCGAGGTAGAATTAGAAATCCTGTGCCTCCTTTCATGTCCCTCAAGACCTTTGAGTGCAGGATATGGGACAGAAATTGTCCAAACCCCATAGTCATGTCTATCTGTCTATCCTCAAAATAGAGATGTGATTCGCAAACAAATTGGCTTCCCCGTCAATTGCACCACATCATCATGTTTTGTTGTGGATTTGTGTTGTGGGCCACCTCCTCCAAGAAAGGGCAGCTCACGTTTGGTGGATACTTCCTTCTCAGTCCTTGGTGGCTGGAAATGTCACAGTGCAGTGCGGTTTCTGTAGGTGTCAGTTTGTCTGAAACGAAGATGGGGTATGCCGCATGCCTTGCAGGTTTTCTACCATATGGTTTCTGTACGGCCTTGTAGCCAGATCTGGGTGTATCAAATTGTTGATTTTTCCAGGTCAAGATGTGCTGCAGCCATGAAAACCACAACAGACATTTCACAATCTAAGTATCTATCTGTCTATCTGTCTATCTATCTATCTATCTATGTAGCTAGCTACCCATCTAACAATCCATTTATCTATTTATCTAGCTATCTTTTATTTTATCGAGCTATCTATCTATCTATCTATCTAGCTATCTTCCTATCTATCTGGCTAACCTAATCTAATTTCATCTAATCGTATTCTAATCTTACGTAATCTAATCTGATCTAATCTTATCTGATCCAATCTAAATCAAATCTGATCTAATCTAATCTAATCCAATCCAATCTAATGCAATCTAATCTGACATAATCTAGTCTAATCTATCTGCCTGCCTATCTATGTATCCATCTATCTTTCTGGAAAGGACATCTTAACGTCAAAAAGTGCTTCAAACCCTTTGGCTTTTAAACACTTTTGACTTGGAAATGTGCTCTGCGCCAGCTAGCTCGGTGTGGCGCGCCAGTCTTTTGAAAGAGCTGCATGCCAGCTTGCTTGCCGGCATGCCAGCTTTTTTGAGAAATCTGGCTGCCAGCTTGCTCAGTGGCGTGCCAGTTTTTTGAAAGAGTTGGCTGCCAGCTTGCTTGCCGGCGTGCCAGCTTTTTTGGAAAGAGCTGGCTGCCAGCTTGCTCAGTGGCGTGCCAGCTTTTTTGCGAAAGCTGGCTGCCAGCTTGCTCGGTGGCAAGCCAGTCTTTTGAAAGAGTTGGCTGCCAGCTTGCTTGCTTGTGTGCCAGCTTTTCAAAAGAGCTGGCTGCCAGCTTGCTCGGCGGCGTGCCAGCTCTTTTGCGAAAGCTGGCTGCCAGCTTGCTTAGTGGCGTGCCAGTTTTTTGAAAGAGCTGGCTGCCAGCTTGCTTGTGTGCTAGCTTTTTTGAGAAAGCTGGCTGCCAGCTTGCTTGGTGATAAATCCATTAATTTCCTTTCATGTTCGTTCCTTTCTTGTCCTGTCCTGTCTTATCGTGATCCTTTCAATATTTTTTGGGTTTCAACCGCAGGTATCACTTTTGAGATATAATCACATGCAGTTACTGCAAGTGCGTTCCCCAACGTTTAATTTTCCCGGTGTGATGTTTCTGATGAATGATTGGAGCGCGTTTTTTTTTATTTGTCCCGTTCTGTTTTGTTTTTTTTCTGTTTTTCCGGGTTTCAGTAAAGGAAGGAAGGGCGGAAGGAAGGAAGGAAGGAAGGAAGGAACAAAGGAAGGATGGAAGGATGGAAGGAAGGAAGCAAGCAAGGAAGGAAGGAGGAACCTTCGCCCAACCTACATGTTTTTTGGTCACAGATCGAAAACCAAGTTGACATGAACCCTAAATAGATCCAATCCAAAACCCATTTTCAATAGATCGGACAAAGCGCCTCAAAACAAGCATAGAGAGATTTTGAACCATGAAGTTTACAAGGTGCATGCCATAGATAGTCCCGTGAGTACCATGTTCAACCAACAGCATTGCGTGAGTGAAAAGGTGTCAACCTGCTTTGGGTGGGAGGCGCTGCTTTCTTTTTTTTTGTGGAGACCTACCAGGTCATATGCATGAGTATTGGGCACAAGTAAAATATGCTGTCAAGACTCCCTTGCTCCTGCTGTTGCTGCTGTCATTCATGCTTTCCTGATTCAGGAGCACCGTGCAATCATGAAACATCTGGAACCAAGCTTGCCTGCTAGCTATGAGCTGCTAGTGCTACTGTTGCTTCTCAAACTTCTGCATTGTCCGTGCCATTTGTCGACGCACATCCTGTCCAGCTGGGATGGCAGCTGACCACTGCTGTGTGGGGGCCTGGAACTGGTGGCTTGGTGGCCCAACGACCCAGCTGCCTTGCAAGTAGGGCCGTGTGGCTCGAACGCTGGCTCCTGGGAATTGGGTACGCTTGGTTGCTGGGTCAGGTAACTTACACGCATGGAAGCTGGCTCCCGCCACTTTCCCCTCCTTCGTTGGACTACGAACAGTGTTGCACCTAACCGGCCAACTACCAAAACATGTCCATCTACTAATTTTGTGGCCTGCCAGCTGACCTGCAATCAACCACACGGAAAAAGATTAAGATTACCAAAACATATCCCTTTGCCACTCGTCTGGCCATCTGGAATCAAGCATGCTTGCTAACCATTGGCTGCTACTGCTACTACACCATTGCTGTCCATGCCAGCATCGTCGCGGCGTGTATCCTATTGGGCTGGGACGGCAGCTGACTATGTTGTGTGGGGGCCTGGAACTGGTGGCTCGGCGGCCCAACGACCCAGCTGCCTTGCAAGTAGGGCCGTGTGGCTCGAACGCTGGCTCCTGGGAATTGGGTACGCTTGGTTGCTGGGTCAGGTAACTTACACGCATGGAAGCTGGCTCCCGCCACTTTCCCCATCTTTCGTTGGACTACGAACAGTGTTGCAATCAACCAACCAAGTACCAAAACATGTTCATCTGCTAATCTTGTAGCGTGCCAGCTTACTTGCAACTTTCATCACCAAAAGCATGTGACAGCGCAAAGGTTCACAGCCAAGGGACCGGAGTTTGACTTCTGGGAAGTGGACAGTGCTCGGGTTCTCTTTGGCCCAGACGTCGCTATCAGCCTTTACAAGTTTGAAGGGTGCTGCGGGAAGGACATTTCCGAAGAGCTACAGAGCCTATGTTGCCATTGAAGGCAATTTGCAGAGTCAGTTGGCAAGAAGCTAAGCAAGTGGTGCAGTCAAGGTCTGTGGAAGGAGCTGGGGTTGATCAGGTGGCAGATGCGCTGGGGCTAGATCTCCAAGCCCCTGAGAGCATTCCAGGTCAACTTGCCGAAACCAGTCAGGCTTGCAGTTCAAGAGCTGCACCCTTGCCCCTGGCGAACGGACCTGTTTCCGACTCCAAGAAGCCTGACGTTTGTCCCATGCCAGAAAATCTTCCTGCTCACTTGACAGACCTTTTCAAGATGATTCGGGTCCACTACGAGTTGCAGATTCCACCAAGCAAAAAAGACATTGCTGGAGTCTTGGGCCAGCACCATGGCTTGCTCAATTTTCTTTATTGGTGTTGGGGCTGGCAGGGGTGATCTGGATTCATTTCGCTCAAAGCAAGCATGTTCATATTATGAACGCGGTTCCACAACGTTCGATCATACACGTATGATGCATGCCAGGGAAAACATGTGGGGGTATAGGGCAAGTCATGGTCCAGGTATAGTTCCTTGAAGAAGAAACATGGAGGGCACCCTGACTTGGAGAAGATGGCCGGCTGCCTTGAGCTTGCTTGCTGCGCTACTGCAGCGGAAGATTTGCTCAAGGCGCAGGACGGGCCGGCTACCACCAAGCTTTGGCCACTTCATGTGCTGTGGTCGTTCTATTGTGTTTTTCTGCGCCGCTTTGCTGTGGCCTATCATCTGACCTTGACAGGACTATTTTCCTGTCCCACTCGGGTGGAAGCAGGTCCTTGTTGCTCGGATCATGGCTTACAAGAAGCCGGAGAACTTGGAGCAGGGCGTGAAGTGGCTGCCTTCCATTCAGGCCATGCCTGTGAAGCTCACGTTGATGAGTTTATGGCGCGCCCGCTTTTTGATAAAGTTCCTTTGCGTGCCGTTTTTTTTGACAGAGTTGGTTGCCAGCTTGCTTGCTGGCTGCCATGCGAAAGCTGGCTGCCAGCCTGCTCAGTGGCGTGCCAGTTTTTTGAAAGAGCTGGCTGCCAGCTTGCTCGGTGGCGTGCCAGTTTTTTGAAAGAGCTGGCTGCCAGCTTGCTTGCCGGCGTGCCAGCTTTTTTGCAAAAGCTGGCTGCCAGCTTGCTCGGTGGCGTGCCAGTTTTTTGCAACTTTTTTGCGAAAGTTGGCTGCCAGCTTGCTCGGTGGCGTGCCAGCTCTTTTGAGAAAGCTGGCTGCCAGCTTGCTCCGTGATGTGCTAGTTTTTTCAAGGAGCTGGCTGCTAGTTTGCTTGCTTGCTTCCAGTTTTCTTGTCAGAGCGCTGTTTTCTAGATAGGGCTGCCGCCAGCATCTCTTTGGCGCCACTAACTTGTTCATCATGACTTTGTTTTCTGTGTTGCTTTTGGGGTTTTGTCAGGCTTTCTTGAAAGATGACGCGAAAAGCATCCAGCCCATTGAGGAAAAGTTCCTCACTGTGATTGTGAAGATGGGCGAGGAACAAAAAAAGATCCTCACCGATTTTGTTGACAAAGCCATTTCCCCCGAAGCCAGCATGGCAGCAAAAAGTGGCTCGGTGGTGTGACAGGGGCGGTGTGGAATTTTGTTCGGCTTGCATCCTGCGCTGTTTGGCTGCTTGACTAGATCTGCCAGCGAAAGTGGGTGGCTCGATCTGTTTTGATCTGTTTGGATCTCAAACCAGATTTAACCAGATCCAGCCAGATTTAATCAAATCAGATCCAGTCAGACCCAGCAAGATTTTATCAGATCAGATCTAGCCAGATCCGGCCAGATTTAATCAAATCAAATCCAGCGAGCTCCAGATCTCCGCCAGATACAGCCAGCTGATCCAGCTGCAATCAGACAGATCCAGCCAGATCTCGCCAGATCTCAGCCAGATCCAGCCAGATCCAATCAGATTTAATGAGATCAAATCGAGCCAGGTCCAGCCAGATCCAGCAAGATGTAATGAGATCAGATCCAGCCAGATCTCGCGAGGTCCAGCCGGTGATTCGATCTAGACAGATCTTGGCTATAGATCCATCCAGCCAGGTCCAGCCAGACCCATCCAGATCTAGCATCCAGCCAAAATTTCAGTAGATCAGATCCAGCGCCATCCAACCAACCAGATTCCAACAAATTCGGCAGATCTATTCACATCAGATCCAAGAAGATCTAATCATTTAGCTGGATCTGGTTGGATCTCGTTGGAAGTGATCTAATTAAATTTGCTTGGATCTAGCTAGATCTGGTTGGATCTGGCCTGATCTGATTACATTTGGCTGGATCTGGCTGGATCTGGATCTGGCTGTGATCTGGCTGGATCTGGCCGGATCTGGCTGGATCTGGCTGATTAAATTTGGTTGGGTCTGGTTGTATCTGGTTGGATCTGGCCAGATCTGGCTGGATCTGGCTAGATCTGGCTGGATCTGGCTGGATCTGGTTGGCTCTCGTTGGATCTGATCTGATGAATCAGGTAGAATCTGGCTGGATTTGGCCGGATCTGAATTGCTTTGGCAAAGATCTGGCTGGATCTGGCTAGATCTGGCTGGATCTGAATTGATTAAATTTAATGGTATCTGGCCGAAATCTGGCCAGATCTGGCTGGATCTGGTCAGGTCTGGCTGGATCTTGCTGGATCTGGCTGGATGTGCTTGGATTTCGTTCGACTGATTAAATCTGGTTGGATCTGCGGCCAGATCTTGCTAGTGGCCGGATCTGGCTGGATCTGGCTAGATCTGGGTGGATCTGATCTAATTCAATATGGCTGTATCTGGCCAGATCTGGCTGTATCTGGCCAGATCTGGCTGGATCTGGCTGGGTCTGATCTAATTCAATAAGGCTGTGTCTGGCTTAGATCTGGCCAGATTTGGTTGGATCTGGCTCAGATCTGGCCAGATCTGGTTGGGTTAGCTCTGGCTGGATCTGGTTGGATCTCTTTCGAGCTGATTGGACTAAATGTGGGTGGATCTGGCTAGATCTAGATGGATGTGGCTGGATCTGGCTGGATCTGGCCGGCTCTGGCCGGATCTGGCTGGATCTGGTTGGCTCTCGTTGGATCTGATCTGATGAATCAGGTTGAATCTGGCTAGATCTGGCTGGATTTGGCCGGATCTGAATTGCTTTGGCAAAGATCTCGCTGGATCTGGCTGGATCTGGCTAGATCTGGCTGGATCTGAATTGATTAAATTTAATGGTATCTGGCCGAAATCTGGCCAGATCTGGCTGGATCTGGTCAGGTCTGGCTGGATCTGGCCGGATCTGGCTGGCTGGCTGGATCTGATCTAATTCAATATGGCTGTATCTGGCCAGATCTGGCTGGATCTGGCTGGGTCTGATTCAACAAGGCTGTGTCTGGCTTAGATCTGGCCAGATTTGGTTGGATCTGGCTGAGATCTGGCCAGATCTGGTTGGGTTAGCTCTGGCTGGATCTGGTTGGATCTCTTTCGAGCTGATTGGACTAAATGTGGGTGGATCTGGCTAGATCTAGATGGATGTGGCTGGATCTGGCTGGATCTGGCCGGCTCTGGCCGGATCTGGCTGGATCTGGTTGGCTCTCGTTAGATCTGATCTGATGAATCAGGTTGAATCTGGCTAGATCTGGCTGGATTTGGCCGGATCTGAATTGCTTTGGCAAAGATCTGGCTGGATCTGGCTAGATCTGGCTGGATCTGAATTGATTAGATTTAATGGTATCTATGATCTGGCTGGATCTGGTCAGGTCTGGCTGGATCTGGTCAGGTCTGGCTGGATGTGCTTGGATTTCGTTCGACTGATTAAATCTGGTTGGATCTGCCGCTAGATCTTGCTAGTGGCCGGATCTGGCTGGATCTGGCTAGATCTGGGTGGATCTGGCCAGATCTGGCCGGATCTGGCTGGATCTGGCTGGATCTGATCTAATTCAATATGGCTGTATCTGGCCAGATCTGGCTGGATCTGGCTGGGTGATCTAATTCAACAAGGCTGTGTCTGGCTTAGATCTGGCCAGATTTGGTTGGATCTGGCTGAGATCTGGCCAGATCTGGTTGGGTTAGCTCTGGCTGGATCTGGTTGGATCTCTTTCGAGCTGATTGGACTAAATGTGGGTGGATCTGGCTAGATCTAGATGGATGTGGCTGGATCTGGCTGGATCTGGCCGGCTCTGGCCGGATCTGGCTGGATCTTGTTGGATCTGATCTGATTAAATCTGGCTGGATCTGGCCGGAACTGGCTGAATCTGGCTGAGATCTAGCCAGATCTGCTTGGATCTCATTGGATCTGATCTGATCTGATTAAATCTGGCTGTATCTGGCCGAGATTTCGATCTCTTTGCCTCTGATCTCAAACCCGGCCGGATAAAGCTTGACCAAGCTGACGGGTTTCGTTTAATTTAAAGACTTGGCTTTATCCAAGTTTGATTTTGCTGATTCACCGAGGTTTCCTCACGGTCTTGGGCTTGGAAAATGGCACTGCTTTGAGCGACGATGCGAAGAAAGCGGTGGAGTGGATTTGCAAGGCGAAAAGCAGCGTGGGGAAGCTGGTGGCGAAGCATGTGAAAAACCTGCAAGACTTGCAGAAGCAGCTGGCTGAAGAGAGCGTGGATGAAGTGAAGGAAGCCACACGTGCTGAGGTTCTGAGCATGCTAAGTCACATCAGTGAAAAGGAGAAAAAGGATCTCTTCAGCGTGGTGCCTGCCTTGGTGGCGAAAGCGCGCATGTGTGAGCCGCATGACCTAGAGCTTGCAGGCAAACTTGCGTCTGCAGAGGATTTTTTCTTGGACTTCTTAGACACTGAGCTGACGGCGGCCATGGATTCACTCAAACATGAAGATGCTGAGGCAGCACCTCTGTGTTTGGTGACTGACTGGGGTTGGACAAGGGAAAGTACGCGCAAGCTGCAAGGCCAATACAAGTCTGCAACAGCGTTTGTCCAGATTTACCGCAAAGTCAATCGGAAGGATGGCCCTGACCTGGCGCAATTCTGTGGGTTGTCACAGCTTCTCTCAACACTTCCCATGCCGTTTCAAGAGGAGAAAAGGATGGTGGAGGAGTGGGCTGCCCAGTTGGAGTCTCGGTATGAAAGCCAGACAGCAGCATAGATTTGATTCTGAAGGTGGCGCAAGGAGAGGCACCTCCACACAGTCTTAATCTTTCTGTCCTTCACAAGTTGGAGACACAATCAATGGGAAGTTCAATGAAAACGCTCAGCCAGTGGTTTGAAGCTCATGGGGCGGTCAATGACAACATGGCCGCAAGCCACCTGTGGTGACTGTGCGAGCGCTGATGAAGGAGCCCATGAACATCAGGTGCGATTCCGAAGATGGGGTGAGCACTTTCAAAGTTTTCGCTTCCTTGGACATTGACAGAAGTGGAACTCAGAAGCTCCCAACCATGGGGGTTTGCTCATGGTGCGATGTGAACAATGAGCTGATGAGTCCAGGGCATTGCCAAGGAGGTCAGCTCGGAACCATCCTTCTTCAGAAGATGGGCTGTTTGGAGAAGGATAGGCTTCTGTGTTTTTTTCAGCCATTGTTTTGAAAATATTTGCTTGAAGGTGTGGTGTGCTGACTTTTGCAGAACTTAGGAGATGCACAACAACCTCCACAAGCAGTGCATGAAGGCTTACGAAGAATTTGCCGATGTGCTGCTCAGCTCGAAAGTGTTGGACATGACGTTTTGTTGAAGCTGGCCAGCTTGCTTGGTGGCGTGCAAGTTTTTCAAAAGAGCTAGCTGCCAGCTTGCTTGCCGGCGTGCCAGCTTTTTTGCGAAAGCTGGCTGCCAGCTTGCTCGGTGGCGTGCCAGTCTTTTGAAAGAGTTGGCTGCCAGCTTGCTTGCCGCCGTGCCAGCTTTTTTGCGAAAGCTGGCTGCCAGCTTGCTCGGTGGCGTGCCAGTCTTTTGAAAGAGTTGGCTGCCAGCTTGCTTGCCGCCGTGCCAGCTTTTTTGCGAAAGCTGGCTGCCAGCTTGCTCGGTGGCGTGCCAGTTTTTGGAAAGAGCTGGCTGCCAGCTTGCTCGGTGGCGTGCCAGCTTTTTTGCGAAAGCTGGCTGCCAGCTTGCTCAGTGGCAAGCCAGTCTTTTGAAAGAGTTGGCTGCCAGCTTGCTTGCTTGTGTGCCAGCTTTTCAAAAGAGCTGGCTGCCAGCTTGCTCGGCGGCGTGCCAGCTCTTTTGCGAAAGCTGGCTGCCAGCTTGCTTGGTGGCGTGCCAATTTTTCATTAGAGCTGGCTGCCAGCATTGCTTGGTGGCGTGCTAGTTTTTTTTACAAGAGTTGGCTGCCAGCTTGCGCGCGGATGGGTCATGTTTAACAGATAATTTTTCTAGCCGGAACCCATTCATAATTGTAAGAAAATTCACGTTGTCACTGGACCAAGGACGCGAAAAGCGAAGGAAGAAGTGGTGAAGTGGCTGAAGACAGAAGATCCGACTTTTGCGGAGCTCCGCATCAACTTGAAGGAGTTGGGACCGAAACTTGAAATGATGGCGAAGTTTCATTCCGAAATGGCCAAGTTGACCGAAGGTTTGCCCAAGGAATATGTAGCACTCACGACCAAAGGTGCCTCTGAGAGCCTGTCTATCATGGCAGGGGTCCTTTGTGCTGCCAGTTGGCAAGAAATTTTGGGCATGCCAGAGGGGAAGGCCCAATTTGACGCCGCATCTGCCGCTCTCACCAGCCATGTTCTTTGGTCAAGAAAGAAATGCAAGCAAAGTGGTTACAACCCAAGCAACCCTCTTATCCTCTTGGCAAGCATCAGAAAAAACAGGTGAGAACATCCCTTTTACACAGGCAGTACTCCCAGAAAAGGTCTGATAGATGGTACATGTAGGGTTGCGCTATCTTCAGGCATACAGTATGTGCTATTTTCGGGTAAATTTTGGGAAAGGATTTTTTCACTGTTAAATACATTACATGGCGCAACCACCTCTGAAAAGCTGGGGCAGAGCCAAGCACTTGCACAACGGAGTAACTCTAGCCAGCAACAAGGGGTACTATGTGACACATGTTGCATAGGTACCCCTATGTGTACTTACAACCTCAGCTGGAATTAGAATAAGGCAAAGTCCATAAAAAGAAGCACCGAATCAAATCTGGCCAGCCAGATTTGGTTCCGAACAGAGTCTATCAAACCATATGGCAAGAAAACCATCAACGCATGCCCCAAAATTGCCATTTTGATGAGAAAATGCTAATCAACTATTAAATGTGGGGGTGCCCTCCGTTCAAACAAACCTATATTAGCAGCACCCCAGTACAAATGAACCCTGCCGGTCGGACAGGACGGCTTGATCTTTGGACTCAATCCTAGCCAACAACTGCTGATGCCAACCACCAGCTGATACGATTGGCAGTTGAACCCCAAATTCTCTATCCACCTGATAGCAGGTGTCAAAACATCACCCAGCCCAATTTCTGTATAAAAAAGGAACGGGATCTGGTAAGGTAGTTTGTAGTCCAATAGCGGCTTGATGTAACCTGGACCATGAGTCGGAAGATGTCGGAAGATGTCGGAAGATGTCGGAAGATGTCGGAAGATGTCGGAAGATGTCGGAAGATGTCGGAAGGGACGCTAGCCGAGTTTGCTTCCCACTTCCAAGTGTTGAGTCAGTGTTGACATTGATTTCGCAAAGTCTGAAAAGTCTCTGGAGGATTTTACACATCTCTGTGGATAGAGGGCCAGGGATTGCTGCAGTTTTATTTTAAGATTGAAGGCCTACTCTGGGAGGCTGGTAGACACGTCAAGACGAGGAACAAACGTTGAGATTCCGCATCATCGAAGACCAAGCTCTTTCTGATCACAAATACTGTGTGTTTTGACCGTATTAACAAACATGTTTTCATCATCATCATCATCATCATCATCATCATCATCATCGCGGGCATCAACGTCTTATAATTCTCTCCTCCTCCTTCTCTCCAAACCTGTCGCTGCCGTGCCTGTAAAGCCGACCCGAGAATTTGCTACTCTGCTTTCGGTCTGGGTGATCACCTCCTTGGCAAAAGAAGCTCACTGGTGGCAGTCGTATCATGCAATTCTTGGAATGTGATTTTGAAAGTGTAAGCCGCTGTACGCCTTGCAATTCGTGGCTTTCAGACGCTTTCAGACGCTTTCAGACGCTTTCAGACACTTTCAGAGGCTTTCAGCAGAGGCTTTCAGCAGAGGCTTTCAGCAAAGGCTTTCAGCAGAGGCTTTCAGCAAAGGCTTTCAGCAGAGGCTTTCAGCAGAGGCTTTCAGAGGCTTTCAGTATTTGGGGGCCCCTTTTTCTCTCCATTTCCTGCGACCCGTCATGGCCCATCCAGGCGCTCCTCCTCTTCCTCGATGTGCTCCCTGAAGAGTGCCGGCTGCCGGATCCGAAGACTGTCGGCCACCAAGGATCGTCGACTGCCCCAGGCCGCCTCGATTTGGCACTCGGCCAAAGGCGCATGACGCAAGACCTGCTGCTTGGCCCAGGCGCTGCTGTCGATGCCAAGTTGTTCCAAGTACCTCAAGGCATAAAAAATCTTTAAAAATCATAAGAAATCCTCGCATTCTTTGTAAGCAAAGGATGGCAAAGGACTAAATAGGACTACTGGCAATAAATTGATGTAAATAGATGTGAATCGTAACATTTTCCAGCCTTGGAATTGTATCAAGCGCGCAGTTACCCTTGCTGTTCTGCAATTTGTGTGAAATGTTGGTGCGAGGCATGATAGTGCTCCAGCAAAGGCTCTGACGACCTGAAACCTTGGAGAGTAAATGGAACGAGTAACGGGATTATGCACTTCTCCTGGACAAAGCTTTTCGAACTGGCCAACTTGCGGATGAAATCAATTGGAACATATTGGAACTATTTGAGATCCCCATTAATTTATATTTATTTGAGTTGCAAAATATGGGTTTGTCTGAAAATATGGTATATTCCCAATTATAGCCATTTAATAGGGATAATGATCATTAACCATTGGGATTAGGGGTACACTATTTTCAGACACACCCATATGCAAAGGTTGATGATGTTTTTCTGTGTTGATCGCGCCGGTCGGCCTATCAGCATAGGCTTGGCCAATGACCTTGACGCATTCGCCTTTGCTGGGGATGTGCTTGGCCTGGGCAGGGAAGATACCGAACCCGCTACGGGAGATTCGTGGCTTTGAAGTCATGGAATGCCATGGACAGCAGAGCTGTCACGGAAGAAAGTGCGGGTGTGTATAGCTTGAAGTTCGGTCAATTCATGCCCATTCGATTCATTCCTTCATCCTGCTTCGTCCCAAAGAAAATTGGTGGTCATCCCAAAGAGCTCCGTCTCCTCGTCAAAAGAGGCCAGCTGTATCTCAATGTCATGCATGGTGCCATGGCTCATCACCGGCAACGAGATCACAACACAGCTGGATCCGCTGCTCAAGATGTCATGCTTCGCTTGGGTATATACGGTATAGGTTTGTCTGCCGTTGGGCCTGCAATCCTTCCATGCTGTGTACTTCGTCCATCATGAATCCTCCACATGCTTCCCTTAAGCTGTAAATGGCTCGAAATGTAGATATCAGCATAGCTTCAACTTTGATTTACCCATCTCAGGGTGAAGGCATCCACAATAATAACCGCTGCACACATGGATCGGAAAACACTATGGTTTTCTTGCGTCAGCTTTCCTAATCTACTTGACTTCAGAGTTGCACAGGTTACAAAAGGGTACACGAACAGCGTGTACGCAAGACCCCAGTGCTGTCCTTATGTCGACAAAGGACAGCTCCATAGAGGCCGCACTTCATACCTGCAACTTTAGATGGCCCATGATGGCCCTACCAAATTGCCGGTCACCCCATTAGCTCATGACATGTCATGACAACAGACTCGCAGATCCTCCTCCGATCCATCGACTGTGCCAATTGGATCCTTAACCCAGGCTGAAGTGGCCTCTGTTAAATCGATAGGTGTTGTGGGAGACCGCGAACCTGCACCACATCACGAAGAATGCGATAGCTTAGCTGTTGGTTGGAATGCTCATCTATATTGCCACATATTGCCACGCAAATTCTAGACTGCTTATGATTGAAATTGATATCTATAATTATTTCAATAATTTTCAATATGTTGCCGTCCTTTTGAAATTTTGTAGAAGAACTGGTGGCAACAGAAATCAGAAAAATCCCCCACTGGGGAGCTCCGACGCCAAATTTAGCAAGTTCTCGTCCTCCGAAAATCGTGCATCCCACGACCTAGAGGTGACAAAGCAAATGATCAGGGTATGGTGAAGGGGATCTCAAGTTGATTGGAAATGCCAGTTCCAATTCAAAAAATGATCAAAAATGTGTTTACCTCCTGACATGCGAAGTATCTTGGCAGTTTCAGTTAACTGAACAGCCGACAGAGCTGCAAATCGTTCTCAGCTTCGGGCCAATCAAAATCCTGACAGGGTCCCAAGAATCATATATAAATAAATCTCTGCATCACAACTTCAGCCAGCTGCAACCTCAAAAACTGCTTCCAATATTCAATTCAAAACTATAGAAGAAAAGCTGCGCCAAACGCCTACAATCTCATCATGCCCGTTGATTTATTGTTCAAGAACATCCTGACCAAGAGTATGATGCTGATTGCTCCCATTTGGGGAAGCTGTTTCTCATTGATCACCCAATGGAGGCGACATATCCAGCATCATCTTGGTCGAATCGGTCGATCTCTGAACCACCGAGAGCCCCATGGGGCCCATGGGCCCATGCCTCAATGTGACCCCAGAAATCATCATCACCTCCACGAGCCTGGCGCTGTGGTTATAGTTGTGGTTGGCTGCGATTTTTACGGTATTTGTAGGTGTATGAAATCTGATGAACGATACGTAATGATGATGAGGATGATGATCGCAGTGATCCTAGTAATCCTAGCCAATTGTTCCATCGTTTCCAACCACTTGTTCGAAAGTGTGATGAATTCCTAATGTGCAGAGGCCGTTTGAGAAATGCAATGCCAGCGGACCGTCGCTTCCCAGCACAACGGAGGTGGTCGCGTTGGTCGAAATCTTCTAGAGAGAAAGTGCCTCCGCTTGGCCGAGAATCCTCCACTGTGAAGCCACTTCTGCATCGTCTGATAGGGATTGATAAGAATTCATGAGTGATATATTTGAGAAGTCCCAGACAGCTTTCAATCAGGTCAGTTTCCCTGGAATAACGCTTAAATACTCTGAACAGCCCTGAACAGCCATCGTTGATGATAATACCTTATCGAAGCCTCAATGGCTGCAGCAAGCTGGCGTGATAGGCGCACCATTTTGCAAGCAAGGCCGGATTGAAGGCTTCTGCACCCAAAGTGGCCAGGACCGCTGTATTTGGATCTCGTGCATGCTTTTGGAACAACTAGGTAGTCTTAGAGGGAGAATACACGTGTGCATACATATCCAATCATAATAAATCATATAATAATATACATATACATACTATATACATTGATACTGTATACATATGTATACATACTATCACATACTGTGTACAGGTGATGGTAGATGAGACTATTGGAGTTCAAATAGATACGATGGTTGGATGTAGACTGCATGCAGATCGCCATCCGGTAAGTGGAATACAGGTGGAACATGCATTTGGATCATTTGGGCCACCAAACATCCTCCAACTGCTTCAGAGTCTGACTTTTTTGGTCCAGATCTTTCACCCTGTCTTCCCAAACTCCCCACATTGACCTGCGATCTACTGCGATCTATTAAGATTATTAAGCCATATTAAGCCACTTGAGCTTTGGTCTTGGAACTGGCCAAGGGGTACATGACAGGCTCACATTTCGCATCGTTTCCATCACCCTGTCGATCCGATTGAATCCAATTGGACTCGAATCGTATATCAGCATTGTTACGGCATTGTTACAGCATGGCATGACAGCTGGGCGATGGAGGGCATTGCCAAAAAGTTTGCCGCCTTCGTTGAGAGGCAAACGTGCCGAGGCAATCAGAAGTAATTCCGGATTAGATTCGTTGGATGTAATTCCCGCCTGTCCAGTGGGCGTAGGTGCATCGCCGTATCTTGGCGATTTGATGTACTGCTGCAGGGGTTTCAGGATTACAAACACTGCCACGAGTGGCTCCACATTGAATCCCTTTTTGATCCTTTTTGTGCAGGTGAAATTACAACTTATCTGCAGCGACTCTTCCAAAGTGTAGGTTTGGAGGGAATACATAGAAGCTATTAGACAATGTGTCTCATCAAATATGTCCCGACGTAGCAACAAAAACAGCATCAAGCAACAAACGGCAGACATGGATCTTCCATGATGGAGTTCGTCGTTAAAATATGCCCTGACTCATGTAGCTTGGGGAACTGAGAACTGTGTTCATCAAGATCTTCGAAACTTGGGCTCGTGCTGCAAGATCTGAGGTATCTGCAGTATCCTACGGTATCCGAAAACAGATTTGCGTGGACAGAACACTGAGCCCAACATCGGGGATGCATCTCTAAATCATGATATAAATCCAAGCTAAACATAAGTGGGTTAAGTGATGTTAAGTGATGTTAAGTGGGTAGCAACATGTAGCAACGTGTAGCAACTAGGTAGATCTAGGTAGTAGGCCTTAGTAGGCACAAGGTAGATGGCTGATGATGGCTGTCACCTCGTCACCACATCCTGTGACCATTTCAGGCCCAAGTGTGGGACACCACCACCACTGGACGCGTCACTTGCAGCAGCTTCGTCATGTGAACCGTAAAATCCGTAAATAGCACGCAGCAAAGGTATGCAAAGGCTCATGCCAAGGTTGCAAAAAGGGCAAGTTCAACGGAAAGTTCTCTTGCTCTTGCCAGAATGGCTGTGTTCTTGAAACTTGGTTGCACCAAGCAATCCCCAGTCAGCCTTGGGTACGAGGATGATACTTGATGTGGCTTTTTGTATGTCACATGTTTCTTTGGTTCCTCCTGAACTTCCAACATAGCAAAGACTAAAATAGTTTGAGCACAACGACACAAAGACCTCTTGGCATTGGTCAAACGGGTTGCTAATCCCTGATGTGTAGGCGGCGGCTTTGAGATCATTTGAAATAATTACCCATTTCAGGCCCTTGGGCCGTTGGGCCCTTGATCAGGAGGACCTTTTGCTGCGCATTGTCTCTCAGAATTGTTCACTGTCGCGCCACAACTTGGCCCACGGAAACTACCTGATCAGTGGTGCAAAGTCGCCAAGAACTTGGAAACTTTGGAAACTACCCACCTGAAAATGGCCATTCAGAAAATTAAAAAGGCCATGGCCATGGCTTGTGGTGGGATGTCATGGCACTTGAATCTCAGGATTTCCCATGAGACGCTTCCTTGCCTGGGTCACCGGGTCCGCATCACCCTTCACCTCGTGAAACATCTGAAGGCTGACCCAGTGTCCGTTTCTGTGCACAACATGGCATCTGCCAGGTGAAATCTGTGAAATCTATCTAATGAGCATGTCAATGTGTGGCTGAGAACTATGTCAACAGATGTCAACAGCATTGTTTTGATGAATCGATTGGTACTTTGGAATTGACGAACTGACCAAGGCCCTGACTCGTTGAAGGCCTGGTTTTGAGGCAATTCGACATGATTTGGTGCCACACCTGCTACCCTTAGCACCCTTGGAATCTCTTGGGGCCAATCACCACTTTTTACCACTTTCTCTTTAAGCATCGACCCTTTGGGCAAGAGAGCAACTCTGGCGACTCAAGATGCAAATCCATTTTTAGCTGCATAATGCATTCGTACATAAGTATTGATAAGTATTCATAAGTATTCATAATGTACATGTGAGTATTCATACATTCTTTCGAATATGTCATTCATACCATTTCAAAAAAAAAAAATGGACATCTTCGAAAGTCAGAGTCAGGGAGAGTCCATGTGAGTCCATGTCGCCGGTGTCGAGAGACACGAGGCCGGTGTCTCCCTCGACGAACCTCAGACTCTTCGTCATCAATCAAGACCTGATGGACCTGGCTCGGAAATGTGTTACTCAAGGTGCGATGCCTAAATCAAATACATTTTATGATGATATGTCTATATATTTCTCATATCTAAGTTATCTAAATTGTCAGTGTGCGATTTGTAACTCAAGCTGTGGGAGATGCCAATTTCCATCTATCTGCGCTGACCAAAATCACGGCCATTAATTTGGTTAAAGGAGCACTCATCTAGCGGCCTTCAACATATCTGCTTCTGTGCCTAATCCACCTTGGAAGGCCCCTGCTTCGAAAGTTGTCACACTCAACACCGTAGAAGAATCATAGATAATCTGACCAAAATCAAAACATAGTATGGCCATATACTGTACACATCATCTTGATCTTCGGGAGCGTTGGAATTGGGTATACAAGCCGAAATGTTTCAGGGGATAATAGGATCCCTGCAAAGATGCCACGATCTCAAAAGAGTGCCATGGCTAGAGTTTTTGTTTTTTGTAGGGTATATGAGGCATCACCTTAGCTCTTGACAATGGCATCATGTGTTTTGCTTCGGTGATCCCATGTCCCATGTGAACCCATGGCCTCCTGATTGGAACGGGTCAAGAAGCGGATGCCGCGAACGGCCATCATGACAGAGAGCGAGAAAGCTCCTCCGATGGGACTTTTGAAAGCGATATGGAGAATGTCTCAATATTGGACTCAACCCCTACAACTTCCCACAACCATAAAAATATATACTTTCGAAGAGAAGGTTTAGGGTTTGCACTTTGCATCTGCAAAAATGAGGCGAAGTCACCAGTCGCCAAGTCCTGCCATAGCTCCCATGACCACCAAGCCGTGGTAATTGATTCCAGCCTGAACAGGCTCACAGGTCATGTGGAACCTTTGTTCGACGTCGAAATGCAGAGATCACTGAGCCTTGGGGACATACTCCTCTTCCTCATAGAGGCGGCTGAAGCCACCCACCTGAGAAAAAAAAACGACAGGCTTCCCAACGTGTGATTCATCAAACTATACTAATTACATGTATATATGCAACAGGTGTAACATGTTTGTATATCATATTATTTAATTATCTGCATGTACCTGTGTACAAAGTCCACGTGTTTATATCATATAAAACACATGTGTGCAAGTATGTGTATGTTTGCAAATGCGTGTATGTGGTTGTGCCCGTATGTGCACATCTGCATATGTAGGTATTAAGGTAAGTCCGTGTATGTGTGTGCGCGCGCATGTGTGTGTGTGCGTAATTGTTTATGTGTATTGTCAATGCAATGTAATGTAGGTGCGTCTTAAAATGGGTTATACATGTAAAAAAGAGCTATTTTTAGAGGAAACGATGATAAACCAATGGATTTAGCGGTACCATATTTTGAGACAAAGCCATGAAATGCATCCAATATCATCCAATCCATCCCTTGGTGCCAGACCATATTCGCTGCCGTATTCATGGCACCACCCACGCCAGAGACGCACCTTTATGGGCGGGACGGATGCGTCTGAAATTGGAACCCGCCAAGTGGACATTTCATGGAAAAAATCTGAAAAAATCTGGAAACATGATGATCCATTGGAATTAGGGGGTACCCCAATAGACAAACACACATTCGCACTGCAACCAACTTAGAATTGCGGGATGCTACCCCCACCATGAACTGCCATGTCGCAAACCAACCATAATGGCGAGATATGACCAACCATGGCCGGGCCTCTTATCAAAAGAATCGGAGCATTTTTCGAAGTTACAAATGAACAAAATGGGTCAAGAAAACTCCAACCACCATCTGTGACCCATCAAAAAGCAAACCGAGCATGACGGTCATTCACAAAATAAGCACCATTGCAGCCCAGTGACGACGCTTTTTGTCCCTGAGTTTGCTGGAGTGTTGACATGAACTTAACATGAACTGGTTCAACGCGGGCCAGGGCCATCAAGGCTATCTTTTCAACCATGAAGTTTTTTGGGAGTTTGGGTTTAGCTCGTGAATCTTCATTGATGGCGCAAGGCCGCTAAAATTCACACTTCCCTCATAACCAGGAAAGTGGAGCAATCACGATTGGCTCATTCAAGTCTCGTCCTTTCCACGTGACACGTCCCAAGTTATATACTGACAGTCAGTGCAAAAAGCTGTTGCATCATGGAGCAATGTGTCGGCCGATGAAAATCAGATGAAACGCTGCCAGGGAACGCTTCCAGAGCAGGTGGTTCCGGTCTGGCACATGCACACGCCCACCTTCGTTGGAGAAGTCATCACCTCGCTGCAGGAACAGGCCCTGTTCCTAGCCTCCAAAAACCTTCGTTAAGAGCTACGGGTGACAGGGGTCCGATATGGCATGACCCAGGATGCTTATGCTTCTAGTTCTTCAACATTCCCTCAACCACAAGGACCTGAGCAAATCAGTATCAAGTTCCTGCCATAAACCATCAGCATCATAAACCCCTCCATGCCATCCAAGCGGCAGAACCGACGCACCTTGCGGAAAGAAAATGAAAGAACCCCTCAGAAGCTTGTGATCTGAGACTGCTTGAGACAGCTTGAGAGACTGCTTACAATTTCCAACCGGTCCAACTGCTGAATCCGTTGGATGTTTTTGGTATCCGAACCTTGATTGTTCGCTTACCTTTCCAGCTTGTTTTGGTTGCATTTGTTGATCAATATTGATTACATGGCTTTATTTTTTTATAAATGATTTATACTGGTTGTGTTTACATTTAATGTGAGTTTTTTTCCACAGAATGGCTCGACACGAATCCTGTACATCATTCCCAGATCCAAATGCCGAGTTGCTGAGCACTTGCGCCCAGAGACTTTGGGCAAGCTGGCGCACGGGGCAGAATGGAAGGAAGCACAAAGGATTATAAACGTAAGAGATGGTAGCAATTATATAGTAATATAATTGCATATATATATACATACATATAGTAATATATATATACATACGTATAGTAATACAATGATCCAGCCAGTTACATCTAGAGGTCGTCGAGTTGGTGAAGTTCTCACGATCCCTACCAGGCCCTATCAGAATCCATGGGCGGCAACGTGTCTGGCTGCATGACCAACTGGATCCAACTGGTATTGCTGTAGCACAAGAGGATCATCTTTCCCAATGGGAAATATATTGGAAATCCATGATGGGATACTGGGATAATAATGGGATAATAATGGGATAATGATGGGATAGTCAGTTTGAAAATCCAAAGATCCACACGCCCCCACCAAGCCTGAGCCAAACATCGCGAAGGGGTCAGTGGGGCTGCATTTGTCCACAGTCTGCAGAGATTGCTGACCCAAAGTGTGTTTTCTAGTCGCTACTTGACTGCTTGAACCCCTTGAAGCAAGCCTGGAAACGTGTAAGTGATTTCAGTTGGAAGATGACGGTTACTGGCCAAGTGAATTTGCTTGTGCCTACTTGCTGCTAGCTTTCATATGTGCTTCAGAGTTGGCCCTGTCGTTCTTGTACATGCGACTCCTGCTCCCATACCCTTAAAATCCCTTGAAAGGGTTAAAGCTTAACGGGTCTATTAAAGGGATCATTCACTTCTCGTCTTCAATGTACAAGTTACCATCATGTTACCATCATGTCACATGTCACCATCATGTTATGTTGCCATCCTTAAGTGTTAACTCCATCCCCCCAAAGCACAGCCTTGCAGCATGCGCCAGGGTTGGCCAGGCATTCCTTGCTGTTGAGGCCCTCGCCCTGGTTTCCCTGGCGAGACGACCCTTATCGAACTACCCCAGGGGAAATGGTGGAACTCCAAGATATCCAAATTATCCAAGCAAGATATGGATTTGGATATATCATGATATATCCAAATTGTTGCCTGCATTGCCTGCATCACTGAATAAACCGGATGGGGCAAATAGATACAAATTCCTTCAAATTCAAATGAGAAAACTAAAGTTAAACGCTGAACAAAAAGTAAAACATGGCAGACTCAGTGAGGGGAACGCTTTGGGCAGTGACTGCTGCAGAGCTGTGCGACACCGCACCGTCCTTCGCTTCACCTACACCCTGGGCACAGGGTCCCAGGGTCCCAGGGTCCCAGGGTATGGAGGCACCTCCTTGCACATACCGGTGAAGGAAATCATGTCCTGGGCTCGGTGCCGCCTCTGATGAGTTGATGTTGGAAATATGCCAGACATTGCCAGACCTTTTGGGACAGTGGTAGCCACCATAGATGGTCATAGAGTCATCATAGAGTCATCATAGAGTCATCATAGAGTCATCATAGAGTCATCATAGAGTCATCATAGAGTCATAGAGTCTCACAGATTTCGGATCCAGCATTTTTCTGCAAGCTTGACCCGCACATGTACGGCCGCCAACCGTTCAAGACTACTCTCGTTGAGGATTCCAAACATTCCTGAAATCCCATTCCTCGTGATCAAGGGTGCCAATTTACTTTGGCATATTCTAGGAACTTGAAAGGAAAGTAACCAAGTTAGGTTGTATGATAGAAAAAACAAAGGAGGCAATAGTGCAGAAGTTGAATCTCATGTGTAATTTGTACCCTCTCTTTCTCCAATGAGGTACGTGCCGCGCGCCAGTCTGAACATTGAATTCCATCTAGCTGATGTCCCAAACAAAGAAATGTAAACATTTTGGTTGTGGTCTTTGTCAACCAACGATTCAGAACGATAGGAATCCCGTTCTTTGTCAGCATTCTCAATATTCGTGTTGTATGACGCTTGAATTTGGGGTATCCTAAAGTGCAGTTTTGTCCAACAAAAAGAACTCCTGGTGGATCCTGGCTGAGGTCGGGGCGCAGAACATTCCGAACATGTCCTGCCAATAAAACGTCCAGCAGCATACGGTTTCTCTGCTCAGCTACGTATGCCAAGCCTCTGTCTATACTTTAAGCGACCTGCTGTATAGGTCAAGTCCGTCTTGAAAGTGAAGGTTGAACGCCTTTCTGTAGTCTTATTTTTTTTCTTTCTTCCTTCCATCTATACAGTCTATACATCTCATACTATCATTGGCATCCCGAAAATATGGGTGAACCCCCCCAAACTGATCCAAAACTTGCAGGAATGGAGGCCCGTGGAAATCAATATCACCTGAATATACCTGAAATATCATCTGGTTGGTCAAAACATGTCAAAACATGTCTATTGAAGTTGCCGTCCTGACCCTTCTTCTGCCCCCCTTGCTGGTTTGCCATCTGGCCAAACTGTGCGAATGCAGGGACCACGATCAATGCGGCAGCGAAGCGGAACCTGTCGCAGGTTTTTTGTTTGCCGATGGCCGTTGCGCCACCTCTTTGGTGCAGCATTTTGGAGATATGGAATCACTGTGGAATCACTGTGGAATCTGTAATTTGAAAGCTAGTGTTGCGGCATGCTTAAGCTGGAATCTGTCATTTGCCCGGTATTTGCAGTGTGTTCAAGCTGAAATTTGTAATTTGCAAATACTTGCAACATCTTGGAACTATCTGCAGTTTGCAATGCATTTGCAGCATTTTGACACTAGTCACTAGACTCTGTAACTAGCACAATACTGTATTTGTAATGTTTTGAAAATAAAATATGCAGTGTGCATGGTATTTTCAGCATTTTGAAACGAACTGCACATGTCCAGCATTTTTGAGTCTGAATCTCATATTTGTGCTGCGCAATTTTTGAAGCATTTCGCAGCTGGAACTTGTCATGTGGCTAGTATTTGCAGCACTTTGGGATAAAATGTCTTCTCCCGGTTTTGCGCAGTCTTTCTTAGCATTTTTCTTCTCAGTGTTTCCTTTGTTGTTTGCACAATAGCTGCAGCATTCTGGCGATTGGATCTCTCTGCACGCGGTAATTGCAGTGTTTTCTCCGTAACATCATGCTCTGGTGGCAGTACTCTGGAAGGGAGAAATGCAAATGTCATGGTGCAGCAGGAAGCTTATGCTTTTGCGATTCTTCTTGTCTTCCTATCCTCGTTGTTCTTCTAAGCGTTGTCGTTCTTGCTGTTGCTGCTGTTGTTGCTTTTTGTCACTGTTGCCACGATATTGTTGTGGAAGCCAAGAAGAAATCACAACGAAGCCACAGTGAAGCTGAGGAGCTTTGAGCTAACATGACATGCCACGACCCTGAGCTTCCAACATCTTGAAAGATGAAGGCCTCAAAATGGGCGGCTTCCCTAGCTTCACCATTTGCAGTCGTGAATTTAGAGCTCCCTCATGCTGCCTCCTGGAGGTATCACCACTACAAATTCACAGTGGGATTGGGGGCAAACCTCTACATGGCTGCTTCCAAAACATCACCAGTTTACATCAGTTTACTAGCAAAGTTGGGCTAACGCCTCGATGTTTGTGAACACAGGTTTGTCAGCTAACAGACTCAGGTATCTAAATCGTCTTCTATGGTTTGGACCCATTCCATTCTACCTTCCATCACCCATCTCCAAAGCACATTCTAGGTTTTTGCCTCTGTGTCCATCTGATGAAATGGGTTTGTCTCAAAATAGAGTATCCATTCCAACCACTGGTTAATCAGCATGTCCCCGATTATTTGATGGCCATAACAGGGCTGATATCCCATTTTTGAGAAGCACCCAAATCTGTGCTGGCGAGGATCTGTTGGCACAACTGATTTGCAAGTCGCAAGTTGGCGGGTTTGAGCTTTGGTGGCAAGAAAACAAGGCACTTTCAAGCCAGATCCACATCTTGTAACACCGTCCCAAGCTATAAAAACTGTACAAATATACAGTACAATAAATATGACAATATATGACAATATGCCATGATATCTGATTATCTGCATGTGTCCAGAAATGTCCTATCATAAAATATATACCGGATAATCTGCACAGGTCCCAAATCTAAAGCGCTGTCCAGCGGCTGGTCAGGACAGGCTGCAGCCCTCACCTCAGCACTGCAATCCCAAAGCCTGGAAGGGCTTTCCATTGGCCGCCCTGGCCACCAGCTTGGTGGCCCGCCTGGCACGAGGATCTAAGCCTAGGCTTAGATAGGCTGCTGGATAGGCTTAGATATGCTGAAATAGGCTTGATTTTTGGTTAGAAAATCTGTGGAGATCTCCAGTGTGAGGGTAGTCATACAGTGATTCTATCCCCGCTTCCACCCTGTGCACCAACCTTTTTCCGACCAACGCACTGCCAAACGGATCCTTTGCACTTGGCAGGTGGTGTCTCGCGTTGTCCCCCAGCATGCTTGGTGATGCACCGGTGCTGGCCTATGGGTTTCCTATAAAAGCTGCAAGAGACGCTCCATTTTTGGGATGGTTTATCTATTAGAATTTGTGGCAACGTCTGCGCCACTCCAAGAGACAACACATGAGTCCCTGATATGCAGCTTGAAGTGAAGTTCCTGTACCCAATTTGAAGGAAGCTACTCAGAAAGGTATGTTCTGCTTTTGGCGACACTCATCGGGATTGGACTGTGTGCCTCTTGAAAATTCTGAAAGAGATCCTGCAGTTTCCGAATCCTGTGCCAAAGGGCAAGTTGGACCTGCTCAGTGGTTTGCTGACTATGTTGAATGACGTTGAATGTTGGCCAATGTTGGCAAAATCAACACCAGATTGTGTCGCATTCTCCTTGACTTTTGTACACTTGTGTCTTCATCACAACCAACACCACCCCAGAAGAAGTATCTGCTCTGCCGCAGGGGGAAAACAGGCGTCCGGGAAGTAGCTGATGGAGAGATGAGTTTTCACCCTCGATTCCCGATATTTGGAAAATGCCACGCCAATGACACGACCTTCGCAGCAGACTGGTGACATTGTTGGAATAGGGATCGTTGATGATCTTACGAAAAAGAAAACTTGGTGCAAGCATCACTGTTCCGTTTGATGCTTGTTTCTCAGTCGTCAAACTGGGAACGGGTCAGGGAGATGCTCCCAACAGCCAAGTGTGAAGCGTCAATGGTTGACCATATGAAAAGTGTAGCATCATGTAGCATCTGTTTGAACAAAAATGACAAAGTAGGAAAACTCAGGGAATGTCAGTGCAAGGTCTCCAGTATCTAATCTAAGTCTTGAAATCTGAGGTCCTCAGTATGGATCGCTATGTAGGCTATGGGGTATGCCTTTCCGTCTTTGGAGGTGATCAGCACCGACTCTTTTGGAAAACGGGCTGCAACTGCAGCCGGTCAAAGTGTTGGATATGTGTTTAGTTTCCTGTGGCGAGCATGGAGCACTCAAAAGTACTGCATGTTGCGGTAGGGTTCTATATATTATATATCTTTGTTCATCCTTTCCTTTACCACTCTGCAGCGAAGGGCCTCCGGAATCTGCATTGTCGAACCATTTTGCTGAAAAGTTGCAAGGCAGGACAGCCCTGGTGAACGAGTCACCGTAGTGCTCGAAATGTACTCTAGTCCCAGGAAAGAAAGGTGGCTTGGAAATACTTTGGAGTCTTCCCATGTTTTCCCTTAACCTGCCATAGAATATATGATATGGAATGCTCGGTGTCTGGGAGTGGCTCAGGAGAAATGAAGTGGATCATGACATGAAAACTTACTGCAAGCGGCTTCAGCTTCACCAGAAACTGCCGGCGAAGCAACTTGCCTTCGAATCTGCAAAAAACTGGGCAAGAAACAGATCAGCCTCGGAAAAGGTGACAGGTCCTCGCTTCCTGAACAATGCCTGACTTGAAGATAGTATCATCATGCCTCCAGAGTTTCCAGAGTCATTTGGCAGTGTGTCAAAACCAATAGTACCCCTGGTGAACATCAAAATAGCTGGGATTTATGGATGTGAATAACCCCCTAAAAATGGTATTAATAGGTATTGATCCATACCCATTTCACATTGACATGCAGTGATCTCATCTATTGATGATACATAGCTGTCGTCAGGCTGATCTCATTTCTTTTCGCCGTGGTCACGCCTCGTTTTGAGGCGCGGCCCCGAGACTTGTTCATCTCCAGGGGTTAGGTGCACCAGCGCAACCAGCAGGGGCAACATCACACCTGCCTCGGTAGCTGTGGCATCATCTCGCACCCTCCACTGTCTGGCAGCCTTTCAGCAGGTGTTCAGTCCGTCCGATTAGTCTCAACGGGAGACCCACGGTTCCAAATAAACAAAGTGCCATCTTTCAATAGATTGACACACTCATACTGTAACTAGTCCATGTCCTGAATCATTACAACCTGCTGCAGGAAGACACCCAGTGCGCCTTGCCATCTGGGTGCTATCCTGGTAGAGGATGTGATCGAGGATACCATGAAGTAGGGATATGTATTGTAACTTGTTTGGTCACAAGGTCCAGAGATTCCAACCTTGGGATCAGTTTCGAAGATGAATGAGTTATTTTTGTTCATTACTTGAACAACACTTGTAAATATGTAAGTTGAAGGGTAAGTTAGAAGTTGGAGAGGGAACACTTCCGTGCAGGAGATAGATTCTGCCACGGAAGTTAAAGGGTTTGCTTTGTAGGTGCACTATGGTGCACTAACCCAGAACGTCTACCAGTACCAACAGAATTGGCGAGTGGATGCGTTTTGCTCCGGTTGCCAAGTTAAGGGGTTGGGGATGCCCGATCTTCAAGCAGAGATTCCATGCAATAATTGTGACTGGTTCATCACTCCAAGGATCCACTCAGTTCAGGGAAATAGAAGAAACTCCTGAGTTCATTCTGCATCCCTGGCAAACCGCTTAGCTCAGTGCAGTTTGCCCATGTTCATGTTCAGAAATCTCTTGGTACTGGTCATATTCTGGTCATGTTTTTAACCCAAAATCCCACAAATCAGCTCACCCAACGTAGCTCTCCTCACATGCGCTCGAAGCGACTCAGAGGTGCGTCGGCCTAGTTTGATGTCCAAGTCAGGTCCTCAAAAAACTGGAAGGTATTACTTTGTACTAAAATTGACTACTGGTTGTGATGAACCTTTAAGAATCTTTAAGACCTGAATTTTTTGACCCTATGTATACTATGTATCATGCTCTGTGAAATGCTATGGTCATTTTGGAAGACAACCGAAACCAACAGAAAAACATAGAAAAACTCAAAACGGAAACCCGAGTTACGTCCTGCAATGTATTCCTTCACCCCATCCAAACAGACTTCCGGCCAGGGCTCGAACCTGGATCCTGCGGCCGATGCTCAACAGCGATGTGTGCCACTCGCATGGCTGCAAACGGACCGTATCTGTCTGCCTGTGACTGTCTATCTATCTGTCTGTCTGTCCGTCTGTCTGTCGGTCTGTCCGTCGGTCTGTCTGGCTATCTGTCTATCTATCTACATGATTCTACGGTGTGTGTATATATAATACAAATAAATAAATGAATAAAGAAATAACTACATTAATTAATTCATTAATGAAAACATCAGTAATAAAGTTAATAAATAAATTAATGAATCAATAATTCAACAAATAAACAGATGTATATATATTTATAATATATATATATATTCATATTTCTATATAGTATATTTCATTGTACCAATTTGATCTTCACTTTTGGCGACACACATACCCCATCCCAGGGCCTTGGGCGACAAAATCAGCTCCTTGGGCTGCAAAGCGAAGCCCATCTCCTGCGCGGAAAAATAACTAGATTTAGGGGATGCCATGGGAATGTTATGGAAATGTTATGGAAATGTCATGGGAATGTGTTGTGATATGTTCATGGTATTTCATGGTATTTCATGGTTGTGTTTGGTAGATTTTGGTATGCAGTGGAGTATGTTATAGTAATTAGTTATAGATTCTTATAGTTATAGTAATCATACACACAGACGCCGTGTGTTGCCCAGACATTAGCATTGAGGATGTCGCGTTGTCGAATATGATAGGAGAGATTGCAGAAAATACTGCACATACGCAGTGTTTTCTGGTTTAGGATTCAGAGTTTTCAGGGTTTACGTTTTAGGGTTTAAGGTTTTAGGGTTTTAGGGTTTAGGGTGCGTCGTCTGGGAAATCTCAAGACACTGGCCCTGCGCAGGTGTTTCAGCATGTTGAAGGATAATGCTTAAACGCCATTTGAATTTCGCGCCTGGCCGTAATTATATGTAATTTAGATAGTTATCTCACAGATAGTAATTAATAGTAATCAATAGTATGTCGATGTATGTCGTATGGCATGTCTCTACGTTGTACTTCGCTGTGTCCCTCTACATTCTGGTCTTCCTCGCCCGAGGCAACCATCTGAGCATGTGGAGGTAAGATTTCAATAGATTAAAATAGATTTCAAGATGTTTTAAGATGTTTCAAGGGGTTGCAGTCTTCCCACAAAGTTAGAATTGCACACACAGAACAGGGGAAACTGCCTTTCCCCTTGCCGAGGAGAAAACAACAGCAGCTCAAATGCCTGAAATGGTAGTCAACCGCAATGTAGAAGCACAAGAGGAATCCAAGAGAGCAGTGTTTGCGGAAACCCTCACCCTGACTTCCCCTGCACCTTTGGTTCTGGACGTTTGACTGATGACCTTGAAATCAGTTGCTTCAGCAGTGAAGAAACCATAATGAATGTGGGTCCAAGATTATCTGAGCGGGCTCTTCGGAATCCACTTAACCCATTCACGCTACTCAGGCAAATACCGAAGATTGACAAAGGGTTCCACACAATTGTCGATATGTGAACCAAATTGTGGAAAAAAAAAACTCAGCATTATTCGGTGCAATTAGTGCACACTTAGTGCACACCTCAAAAATGATCTCATGTCCTTCGCCTCCAGACCTGCCACGATACCCTGTTGGTGGCTCCCAACCCCCGCACAACATTTAATTTGGCGAGAAAACAATGCCTGCATTGCATACATTCAAAAAACAAACATTCCAAACTACAGTACCATATCATATCATACTCAAGCAGCATGCTTCCAAGAGACCGGGACACAAAAAGCTTTCCACGGTTTCCCTTGGGGGTCCCTTTCCCACATCAGATCTGATGTATCTTTTGCATATGCGTCACTGGTGAGAGCTGCGGCTTGCAACCTGCATTTCAGTCGTGGGAATTAGATGCCATCGGCACAGCATCAGGACAGGCATGAAGCTACTTCACAGTCTCTCGTCACTTGTCAGTCAAGAAAGGTTGTGATGATGTCGTGCTGCAAACTGGTCCTTTTCCATGTTTTTTGTTTTTTTTAGTCGTTCGAAACGAACATGGTTGGAGCAAACCGAGAATTCTTCATGAACAAACATCAACCTCTGCCATTCTCCAACTTATCTCTATAGCTTGGGAAATCTAGGAATCTAGAGCCACAAGACAAAGTGTGAGAAAGGCACTTTGACACTTTCATACTGTACAAGTAGCATCCTCTCAAGAATCATAGCACTTTCATGGCATCCTCTCAAGAAGTTACACTATGTCACTATGGGGATCTATGGGGCATGAGACGAAGAGACTTGGCCTACCCTGAGACCATGCAGCACTGTTGGATTCACGACACCTGAAGAGGTGTCCAAGTGAACCCGTGCGAGCCACACTAGTTGTTCCAGTTCCATTCCAGGTGCCAAATCGCTTGGAAATCATGGAATTCGTTCAAAAATCTATGACCCCAGTCATTTACCACCATGGCATCCCATCTTGCATCTAGAGCTATTAGATCAGGCATCTCGAGCGTGTAGAACTGTAGCCCCCACCTTTAGACTCGTTCCCAACAGGGGAAACCCCTGAATATTCCACATGATCCCAGATGCCTTCCTCATTCCTAACACATTATGAGTTTTCAGTGAATCATGTGGTTTGAGTTTCCGGACAAATTTCCTCAACTGCGAATTTAGGATACCCTGCCTCCACCTCTTCCTGAAACACCATCGATCAGCTGCCAGCAGCTTTGAAAAGATCTGAAAAGCGGAGCTTCTTCTTTTTTGCATGTTTCTTTGATGATTTTTGATGATTTTGAGGTTTGGATCGAAAAACCTTCAAAGAGTGGACTCCAAAAATCGCCGCGGCTCATCCCAA
This sequence comes from Cladocopium goreaui, assembly GCA_947184155.2. Taxonomy (NCBI): domain Eukaryota; class Dinophyceae; order Suessiales; family Symbiodiniaceae; genus Cladocopium; species Cladocopium goreaui. The sequence continues at coordinate 61,916 of CAMXCT020000156.1, read as the reverse complement.
AATGATTCCAGACTGTGAGAGCTGTGTTTGACCCTCCAAGTCTGATACTGTGGAGTTTGTTTTTTATGAAACCAGGTCAACACACAGCATTCTGTAATATATATATATATACACTGTGTATATAATATATTCATATCAAATCATACCAAATCGACTTGAAACACCATGTAGGTCCACAAATTCCATAAATTCACATGTCTGTATATTCCATCTCATTATCCCTTTCATTTATTCTCATTTCTGGCCGGGTTTCCTGCGAGGGAAATATTGACGACAAATAGGACCAGCAGTGCAAAAATTAACACCTGTGACAGCCGCTGACAGCCCATATTTAAAAGAAATCATGATGAAGCCATAAAGCCGATATGAAATATAGTTGAGACAATGGCGTTGACATCTTGGTAGATGGGGATGGTTCAAAACATTGGTAACCCGGTGAACCCCTAGCTGGCACATGGAGGTTCAACCCGAAAATAAGGTATGGTGGGTTCTGATCCATACCTAGGTCTGTGCGTAGATCCACACAAGAGCACCTGCGAAAACCGCGCCACTTGTGGATGTGGCAGGAATGGTAGACTCGCAGCCGAAACGGGATGCGCCCAGCAGTGCCAAAGGCTCCAAGTGACTTCAAAAAGCTGTCATGTGGTAAACCACAACTCGATTTGCGGTGCTGTAGCTTTGAACTTTCCTGGGAAAAGTCATCCTTGGCTCTGGGTAGAAATGGCTGTGGATCCCATCTGCCATCCAACAATGCACTCCCAAACACCTGGTGCGTGAGAATGTATCTTCACTGGGGCGTAGGTTCACACTGCTTCGTATGAACTACAAAATAGCAATCTAATATGGATATAGAAACTCCCTTATTTCATCTTCTTTCTACATGTTTCCCCCCTTTGGATTCAGGCATTTCACTGCGCCATGTCACGCGGGACAACAGGATAGTTTCAGTCATCCGGTACCCAACAGGGTCATCCTCGCCCTTGACCAAAATAGGTCTGTCCAAAAAACGAAGCGCACTAAGACGGCTATTGGGGCTATACCGACAGACCCAAATGGGTAGTTTCAGAAAATGGGTGTCTTGAAACGGAGTATACCAGTATACCAATATATACCACCCAAAATGGACCAAAATGTTTTTTTTAGGTCTAAAATTGCGTAGAAAAGAAGATCAAGCATGGGAGTTTGCCATATTTTGCCGGTGTCCTGTCAGACACTCCGAGCTACAGCACCCTGTACCAATTCTCAGGTGCCACATGTCGAGAGACAGCGGACGCCACTCGTAGCCGTAGCCGTAGCCCCCAAGTCCACAGCTTTGCTCACTTATGATCAGTGATGTATGTCATGTATGTTTCACTTTTGTCTGTTTGGATCCATGTCAAACCCAAGCACCTGGTTGTCCTATGGATGTCTTAAAGAATTTCTTGTGGTGATATGACCAAGAAAAACAAAAAAAAGAACTTCTCTGTCTGTACCTGCTTAGTGCTGGGCCTGCGGATTCTCTGAAGTCATCTGGAAGGGTGTGACTACTTGCACTACATTACTCCGTCAGTCCCTTGCAATGAGGTGCAATCAGAAAGTGACCCATGGTGACCCCAAACTCTGGATTCCAGCCATGTGATTTTGCATTGCATTTCAATGGCTTCGGATCAAGTGGCTGTCTCGACGCTTTTTAGTCTCGTGTCCCGACTGCAGCAACTGAACTCGGATCTATTGAGGTCTTGGTACTTGATTCATTCAAGTAACTGTTAAGTAACTCAAGTACCTTCTTTCCGCAGCTGCATAGCTCTGCTAAGCAGCAGCACGGCGCTCCACACACTCGAGAATCTTTCGGGTTTCGATCCTTCAACGTGACTTGTAAGTAGCAGTCAAAGAGAAAGGGTAGGAAATTGTTTACGTTTTTTTTTTGTTTAGGATTTTTGTTTGGATTCCTGGTTGTGCCTATTTTGCAAGTTATTTGCAGCATTTGGGAGCTGGAGTCTTCCATTTTGCATGTCATTTGCAACATTTTGGAACTGGAACCTTTCATTTTGCATGCTATGCACTGCATTTTAGAGCTAGAACCTTCTATTTTGCATGTTATTTGCAGCATTTTATAGTTGGGCCTTTCTTTTTCGCATGCTATGCACGGCATTTTAGAGCTAGAACCTTCTATTTTGCATGTTATGTGCAGCATTTTGTAGTTGGACCTTTCTTTTTCGCATGCTATGTGCAGCATTTTGGAGCTGGAACCTTCCATTTTGCTTGCCAGTTGCAACATTTGGGAGGTGAACCCTTGCATTCTGCGTGCCCTTTTGATATTTGCATACATTTGCAACATTTTGGAGCTGGAAGTTTCCATTTTGCATGCTATTTGCAAGTTTTTGTTGATTGTTGGTTGTTGGCTATTGGTTGTTGTCTGCTAGTTGTGGGTTCTTGTTTGTTTTGCTATTCTTGTTGCAGTTGTAGCCGTTGTAGTTGCTCTATTTTTCGTAGTTGTAGGTACAGTTGTAGTTGTAAAAATAGTTTTTTCTTGTTTTTGTTCTTGTTGTTCTTGCTGTTGTTGTTGCTGTTGTTCTTCTTCTTCTTCTTGTTGTTGTTTTTTCCCCACATATTTGTGTGGGGTTCTTGTTTTCAGTCGTGCACTTCCGCCTCTCCGCTCTCGCTCCCGCCCCCGCCGCCTCCCCACACACAACTTACTCACACACAATTTGCTCACACACAACTTACAAACAACTTGTCCACACACAACTTGTCCACACACAACTTACCCACACACAACTTGTCACCCCACAACTTACCCACACACAACTTGTCCACGCACAACTTACCCACACACAACTTGTCCACACACAACTTGCTCACACACACAACTTACTCACACAAAACTTGCTCACACACAACTTAGTCACAAACAACTTGTCCACACACAACTTGTCCACACACAACTTACCCACACACAACTTGTCACCACACAACTTACCCACACACAACTTGTCAACATGGATGTGTGGTGACATGGACGTGCACTTTGCGTGGCAGGCGTGGCACTTATGGCACTGGGCTGGCTCCGGTGGCGCGCTTGGGTCTCGTTTGGCGCCGTGGTCGCCGCCGCCGTTTGCGTGGCAGGCGTGACACTTGGCGACATCGACCGTCACTTTGCGTGGCTTTGTGTGGCATGCATGGCACTTCGCGACATGGATCGTCACTTTGCGTGGCAGGCGTGGAACTTATGGCACTGGGCTGGCTCCGGTAGCACGCTTGGGTCTCGTTTGGCGCCGTGGTCGCCGCCGCCGTTTGCGTGGCAGGCGTGGTACTTGGCGACATCGACCGTCACTTTGCGTGGCAGGAGTGGCACTTTGCGACATGGATCGTCACTTTGCGTCGCAGGCGTGGCACTTATGGCACTGGGCTGGCTCCGGTGGCGCGCTTGGGTCTCGTTTGGCGCCGTGGTCGTCGCCTCTGTTTGCGTGGCAGGCGTGGCACTTGGCGACATCGACCGTCACTTTGCGTGGCAGGCGTGGCACTTTGCGACATGGATCGTCACTTTGCATGGCAGGCGTGACACTTATGGCACTGGGCTGGTCCACAAACAACTTGTCCCCACACAACTTGTCCACACACAACTTACTCACACACAACTTGTCCACACACAACTTGTCTACACACAACTTGCTCACACACAACTTACTCACACACGTCACACACAACTTGTCCACACACAACTTACCCACGCACAACTTGTCACCCCACAACACACAACTTGCTCACACACAACTTACTCACACGCAACTTGCTCACACACAACTTGCTCACACACAACTTGCTCACACACAACTTGTCCACACACAACTTACCCAAACACAACTTGTCACCCCACAACTTACCCACACACAACTTGTCACCACACAACTTACCCACACACAACTTGTCACCACACAACTTGCTACACACACGCACGCACGCACGCACGCACGCACGCACACACACACACTTACTTGGCGACATGGACGTGTGGTGACATGGACCTCCACTTTGCATGGCACGCGTGGCACTTATGGCACTGGACTGGCTCTTTGCGTGGCAGGCGTGGAACTTATGGCATGCTCCGGTGGCGCGCTTGGGTCTCGTTTGGCGCCGTGGTCGCCGCCGCCGTTTGTGTGGTCACTTTGCGTGGCATGCGTGGCACTTCGCGACATGGATCGTCACTTTGCGTGGCGCACGTGGCACTTATGGCACTGGGCTGGCTCCGGGGGCCCGCTTGTGTCTCGTTTGGCTGCCGCCGTTTGCGTGGCAGGCGTGGCACTTGGTGACATCGAGCTTCACTTTGCGTGGCAGGCGTGGCACTTCGCGACATGGATCGTCACTTTGCGTGGCAGGCGTGGCACTTATGGCGCTGGACTGGCTCCGGTGGCGCGCTTGGGTCTTGTTTGGCGACATCGACTGTCACTTTGCGTGGCAGGCGTGGCACTTTGCGACATGGATGGTCACTTTGCGTGGCAGGCGTGGCACTTGGCGACATCGACCGTCACTTTGCGTGGCAGGCGTGGAACTTTGCGACATGGATCGTCACTTTGCGTGGCAGGCGTGGCACTTATGGCACTGGGCTGGCTCCGGTGGCGCGCTTGGGTCTCGTTTGGCGCCGTGGTCGCCGCCGCTGTTTGCGTGGCAGGCGTGGCACTTGGCGACATCGACCGTCACTTTGCGTGGCAGGAGTGGCACTTCGGGACATGGATCGTCACTTTGCGTGGCAGGCGTGGCACTTATGGCACTGGGCTGGTCCACAAACAACTTGTCCCCACACAACTTGTCCACACACAACTTACTCACACACACAACTTGTCCACACACAAATTGTCCACACAATTTGCGTTTGTCATGCCACTGCTTGATTCTTTTCTGCTTGGGCAATTCATACACATACACACGCACACATACCCATGCACACATGACACATGCATTTAGGTGGTCACACAACGCACACATACACACATGCATACACATACACACGCACTTTCATGTACGACTCTATCACACACACATACACAATACTTTTACGCACTATTGCATACACTCCTTTCACGCACCTCCCTTCGACATACATTTGTTGCACACGCCGATCCTTCACCATCTCTTTAATCTTTCCTGCATTTCCCATCCCATCTTTACCTTTCTTTTGCTGCTTATTGGAAGAAGTTGACATGTGGGGTTCCCCTGCCCTGTCCTTTAATTGCTTTTGTGTTTGTTTTTGTTTTGGTTTTTTGTTGTTGGTGGTGGCGGTGTAGTTGGAAGGACACACCAACAACTCTTGATGTTGTGGTCTTTGTTTAGGTGTAGTGTAGGCCGTGTTTGTGATTTCCTTACGGTTGTGGCTTTGGTTGCCTGGAAAACAGGCGAAACCATCAAGGCCAAGAACGCAGAGCAACAGACGTTTGCATGGTGTCAGCTGCTGGAGGGGGGCATGGGGGGAGGGCGCAGCACCTCCCCGCAAGGAACACAGACAATTTCATTCTAGTTGCGTTCCCCCTGTGCCGTTGTAGTGGTATATTCTAGTTTTTTGTTCTTGTTGTTTTTGTTGTTTGTGTTGCTTTTGTTGTTCTTGTTGTTCCTTTTGTATTTGCTGCTCTTGTTGTTTGTGTTGCTAGTGCTCTTCTCCATGCAGCTGTAGCTGCACTCGCAATCAAGCAGAACAACAGGGAAGCAAGTAGAAACACAGAGACGCAAAAAAGCAGAGAAGCAAAAAACAATGAAGTCTACAAGCAAAAAAAACAGAAAAAAACATAGAAAACTGATGAGCGGAAAAAAAAAACAAAAAAAGCATTAAAAAACACCCCCAAAAAAAAACAGCAAAGCAGAGAAGCACAAAAAAAAGAAGCGTAGAAGCAAAAAAAACGGAAGCAAAAAAAAAACAGAAAGCCAAAAAAACAAAAAGCAAAAGAGCAGAGAAGCAGAACAGTAGAGAGGAGGGAGGAATCAAAAAAAACTAAACTAAAGAAAGATGCCCCAAATAAATGGCCCCCCAAAGAGGAAACAGGGTTCCCAGACTTTTAGGACGTTGGGATGTGTAACTTCCGTGTGAAATCACTTGAAACGCTAGGAATTAAAACGTTGTTTCTAGGCTGAATCCAATCCAAAAAACTCCTACTGCATCCTCAAGTCACGCTCCATCCCTGGGACAGGGAAGAGTGTCAGGGATGGTGCCCTTGGTGACGATAGCATGGCGATTCAAGAGCCCAGCTGCAAATCTCATTGCTTCAAAGGTTTGAAAGCCCTGTGAGGCCTACACTTTCACATTGTTCAAGAATGCTCTTGAAGACTGGAAACCAATTCATACTACAGCATGCGATACTATTTGAGCATAGCTTTTGACTGAAGCAATGGTCCAAAGATGCATAATTGAGGGAGGGTGCGAGTTCATGTCTGGAGCAATGATATTGGTAACTAACAAGTGGCATTCGCTTGGAGTCTCAATATGTGTGTAAAAACATGCTGCGTGTGTACATATGACTTGTCTGTGTATCTGTGTGCGATAATATATTTGCAATAGTTGCTGGTCAAACTAGGATTTGCATATCCACATCAGTCTTGATCTTCCACGGGGGCAGTTATCCTTCTTGCCATTAAGGGCATTTCAGAAAGCGAAGGTTTCGCTTGGTCCACGGGCATGTCACCAAGATGTGAAAAGGGCGATGAATCATCCCGGAAAATCTCCTGCTCTGTGGCGAGGGTTTCCTGGATTGCAGAACCACTTGAAACAACTGCGGTGTTTAGTTGGGATGTGGGCGTGTGTGTGTGTGTGTGAATGAGATATTACGGGCAACATTGGTTCACATGGGCAGTCTTCAATATTAACTCCGGCACCCCACACAATTTCAGGGCTATAGTCTATTGAATACGTGTATTCTGTCTTCGGCTGATGTCATTCAAAGGGGGCCCAACCTTCAACATCCACACATGCAGTAGCAACGTTGTTCCTGCATGTTTGAAAGATATTATACTGAGGCTGTGCCAGCAGTGCCGCGGCCACCAAAAGACCTGTTTGAATTCCGACCCAAGATGTTGATCAAGAATGACTAGAATGATCTAGATTCCCTGTCTCAAGTTGCTTCCATACTTAACGTCTTCTAAATTGGATCTCCTCTTCCTTGATGCTAGTACAAAGTAATTGACATCACATAGCAGCCGGACTGCTACATGTTCGCCTGAAATGTCAAGTATCACTCTATCACATCGCATCATATTGTATCACTATTAAACACTATGAAAGTATGCGCATTGCTGAAGTGGTTCTGTCGTTCCATCGGTCTTTTTAAGCCACCCGCGGCCGTCAAGCAGAGTTCGGGCATTCCAATCCGCTTGCGAGGTCGTTCCAGTGAGGTGCTACCCCAAAAAGGAAAGCAGTATGTCATATAATTCGTTGCTATTATTCCTGGTTATTCCAGATTGTTTTGTGATATGTCTACGTTCGCCAAAAGGTTGAGAGCTCACCTCAAATGAACCGACTCTCACAGCTGACCTCAGCTTTGGTGAGAATGGTCTGCCCTTGACTTGCCACAGGCGCAGGTTTCGTGGGCCTTGGTGCTGCACAGGGCAACGCCGACGTGCGTTGCGAATGGAAGCACCAAGGGATCTGCGAAGAGCAGATCGTCCGTTTTTTGTGCGGACTAGCGAGGACCTTGGATCTCGGATGATCTTGGCATGCCACTATCATAGTTATCATAGCTCCTTGGTTGTCACTCACGGGTTCCTTACCACTACCCCAATTGGATTCCCGATATGAACCCCAAAAATTGAGAAAGGCTATATATATGATATGAGCCGTACGGCATCATGATCAACAAGTATTGTTAGCATGCAGTCGGCAAAAATCCTTGGCTGTTTGGCTGTTTCGAGGGAAGGCTTCTACAATGTACAGATATCCCTTCTGGATGTGGTTCCAACATTCTTCAACGATAGGCTGTCCAGCCATTGCACTTTCGCCTTGCCACCTCTGAGCTGATCCAAGTTTGATCCATCTGAATCTGTGGCCAAAACACCACAGCAATGGGCAGATGGGGTTGACTCACTGGTGAGATCTGTGACTTGGGAGGAAGGTCGGCTTTTCCAACGTGGACTAATTAACTCACTCCTGCCTGAAAAGGCTTGTAATCCCCTGGGAAGCTATGGATGGAATTTGCCATTCCCTCGCTCACCGTGTTTATCTTCACCCGATCCCTTTCGGCCAATATCGGCAATACATTATACAAGAAACAGTTACGCCTGCATAGGCCCCAGAAAGCGCTCGCCTTTTATGCTACGGCATCAACGTAATCTCCATCAGGGCCCAAGGCCCACACTGCCATAGCCATCTCGCAGCCACCCCGCGCAGCGACACCAGCACCGAAGCTTCATAGCGCACACCGCCCTCTCACAGCAGTACCCTGTAGCAGCACCCAAATCCCTAAGATGCAGACAGCCCTTTGACAGTAGTACCCTGCACCCGCACCCTGCACGGGCCTGCAGAAGCAGCACTCTGCAGTGGCACCAGCACGCCAGCTCCAAAGCGTACACATCGCTCGAACAGCAGCCCTGCAGCCGCAGCTCTGACAGCGTTCTGCAGGGGCACCCAGCAGCAACAATGCAGCGGCACAGCACCCTGAAGCAGCACTCTGCAGCGGCACCAGGAGGCCAGCTCCAAAGCGCACACCACCCCAACAGCAGCACCCTGAGCAGCACCCTGCAGCGGCACCCTGCAGCGGCACCCTGCAGCGGCACCCTGCAGCTGCACCAACATGCCTGCTCCAAAACGCACATATCCTATACTTGAAGTAAGAACCCCAATAGCTTCGCTATCTAAGGAATTAAGACTACAGAAAAAGACACGGTGTAGTCTTGCAATCATGTACGGAAAGACCACTTGCTTTGCTTGAGGACGAGCAACCAGTTCTTCGGGTTGTCCTTTACGATTCCACATTGCATTGGCACACCACATGTTGCAATTACCTTCCAAACCTCTGCTGATAGCACAAGGGCGATATGTTCAATTGTCGACCTGATGTACTGCTGTTGGAGATAATTCTTACCTTGGGCCACAAGTGAGGCCCTCCGAACCTTCGCCCGAGCACTTACTCTCCTTAGAACCCGCGCGGCAGAAGCAGCACCGGAAATCAGCTAGGGATCAGGGACTGCAGGCAGCAGCCTGCTCTTCGCATGGGAAGTGTCCCCGCTTCCGAAGATGACGTCGCAACTGGGACGTATCAATCAGCGACAGCTGACAACATGGACACAATCATACACACCTTTGCATGCAGCACACCTTCAAATAGCATAGGTAGGAATGGAAATATAATTGCAACCTGCTTTAGGAAGCTTCAAGTTTCACTAGGTGACCAAGTCCGTTCTCGGATGGCATATTCAAAAGGGGGGCTGAGGCATGATTGCTTGAGAGTGAGAGAAAAGATATTTTGATTCCTATCGCTTGGAAAGAGTTGAGGTCAAAAGACGCTCAGCGTCAGAACCTAAGAGAACATCAGCCAGCAATGAACTGCCAGTGGTGCCAAAATCCATCAACCCGTGTCATGTCATGTGTGGCCTGTCATCTTCTTCGCATGTCGTCAGCTTCGCTATCACATCAGCGCTGACTTACCGTGAACATCCACGAACGGTGTCGCTTCCAAAAGGTTCAAATCCCGGATCTTGGCGTCAAATCTATTGAAAACGCTGGCCACGTCGGCGTTGTAGGTATCCATAGGTATCCTATATATGTGTAGTGGTTGGCTATACATGTGGAATATGGTGGAATGCGGGTGATCCACTGGACACTCCTATATATGTGTGGCAAAAACTTGGCAATTTTTTGCTGCAGAAACGTGACCCATTTATTGAAATTTAGAACTAATTTGAACTAGTTGGAACTTAGAACAACTTTGGAACAACTTTGAACAACTTATATAGAACAACTTAGAACAGTTTGCAGTGGAACTATGATTTCTCATCAATCTCCGGCCACATCTGCCAGGACGTATGGTGGCCGCGGCACCAAGATCCACAGCTTTCCTTCAAATGACATACAGATTGATGCAACTTTGGCAAACTTCGAATGGTTTACATGGCTGGAAGTATATCCCAAAGTTGGCGAATACAAAAATCCGCAGGGCCTTGCCTTTTAAATATCCTTGCTAAGGCTTTCTAATGTAGTTTCTGCAATCTCTAAAGTTGTTCCAAACGCTTCTAGTTGCTCCCTGGAATCTCTTCAATTAATTGTTTCACTGCTCAAATCAACAATCTACAAGAGTAGCTGCCACAGCTAACATTACATGGCAGAAGCACGAAAAAGTAAAAATGTACTGAAACCTGCACGACATGTGTCTCAAGAGAACGCATGGTCATAGACTTAGATGGAGGGAAATCCGGCCCGGCCAAAATCTGGAATTCCCCATTTTAGCCGTCAAGCAGTGCAGTGTTCCTTTGGTTCGATTGATTCCAGGCAAAGGATCTTAGCTGGCTACGCATCAACTGGTGCAGGATGGTGTGAAGGATGTCCCACAAAAGTACTGAAGGGATATTCGGATATTCGAATCATATGTTCAAAACCCGAACAGCAAATGAAGAGGATCAACACGCCTATGGGTCTATACAAAATAAGTGTGTATATACCATTTATAATATATATATATAGTTGGTATTTATATATCTATATTATTTAAATACATATATAAATTATATATATATATATCATTTAGATATACAATAATATATATATAATTTAAGTATATAATTATATACTTATATATAGATTATATATATATATAATTAATGCATGTATATATAGCCTCGTCCAGGCTTCTGGAACTACCTAAACCTGAATTAGGTTGGTAAAACTTGTCCATTCCGTGACGAAATTTCGTCGCGGAATTAACAAGTTTCATTAGGGTCATTATCATCATCATCATCATCATCATCATCACATCATCATCAACTGCTGCCGCAAGTTCACATGAATGTTAACATCGAGCCGCAAGTTCACATGAACGTTAACATCCCACCCCACCCCCCCCCCCCCGCGTGTGCGTAGCATCAACTGCTGCCGCAAGTTCACATGAACGTTAACATCCCACCCCACCCCTTTACCCCATCGTATGTAGTTCCAGAAGCCTGGACGAGCCTATATATACATATCTAATTAATATATATATATATACAATTTATATATATAATCAATATTATATATATACTATATATATATATATAAATTATATATATAATATATGTATACATTCAATTTATATATATATAATATCTGTATACATGTAATTTATATATATTTACTGTACCATATTGTAATATAATATGTGTATACATGACTTCTCGCCTTTTCGTTGCATCAGCCGGACTCTCACCTTGGTCTTGCCTTGGTGAGTCGCAAAAGAGCTGCACCAATACAGCAGCCTGGAGATCACGGACTTGCAGCGTAGGTCTGCCACAAAAATTTGGGCCCAGCAGTTGCTTCCAAACGCCACTACATGCCTAAGTATTTGGAAAAAAAACTTGTGTGGAGTACCCCAGGTGCACATTTTAGTGTTTCTTGTGATGGTGGCTCCCAGCCAAAGACCTCAACCATAAAGTTTCATTGTTGGTGCAAGTTCAACAGCGCTACTGCTGCACTGTCATTCAGATCCGGATCTTTCGATTCTTGTTCAATATCAAAAGGTCAGAAACAAGTGCGATCAGCAACTGTCTGGACCGAATCCATGGCAGCTTGAAATTCAAAATAAGGAAAAGCAAAAGGTGGCGACATGAGGAGGGCAGGTTCCTCAATCCGAGCGCCTGCTTTAGGCATCCCCCATTAGCCCATTGTTCGAGCGTTCGCTCGAGAAACAAGGAGCTACATAGCTCTTGATTCCAGGTTTTTAAATATATTTCACACAAGACCGCTAGCGGCTAGCGATGCGTAGCAAATCAAGATCACAGGAACATGTTCAGATGTCAACAGTGAAATCGATGTCAATCCAATGGATGTTATTCAGCTTTCATATAAATAGAATCTGCCTATATTTTTGACCTTTTCTTGCCCAAGAACTGCATCAAATGAAAAGGTGTACAAACGGTCCCTAAAGATGGCTGTTCTCAGGATTGTAAATCAGTCGTCTCCGCCGTATTGACGATAAAATCACAAAACAACTATACTTTTGTGAGAAAAACAAACATCGAGTTACGGCCTCATTACAGTAGATCCTGTTCAGCGGTTTCTCTTTTGCGCATCCTATCTGGAGCAAAACCGATGTCGATTACGTTGAACACTAAACCAATGGATTCAGCATCTTCAATGAATCTCAATGATCTTTGATTGCATTGAGTTTCCATTCGTTCCCATTTTCAGATGCACACCTCCACCTCGTCGCGAAGTCGCGTCGAGTTGTCGCGTCTCGTGAGCGCCAGGCGAACGTCGCCGTAATGCAGAGATGTTTGGGTCCCACCAGCTGACCCGGTGAGGCGAAATCACGACATGACGGACGGGATGCTAATAGATGTTAATAGATGCTGTATGTATGTATGTCTGTATGTCTGTATGTCTGTATGTCTGTATGTCTGTATGTCTGTATGTCTGTATGTCTGTATGTATGTATGTATGTATGTAATTACATGTATGTAATTACATGTATGTAATTACATGTATGTAATTACATGTATGTAATTACATGTATGAAATTACATGTATGAAATTACATGTATGTAATTGTATGTAATTGTGTGTAATTGTATGTAATTGTATGTAATTGTATTTAATTGTATGTAATTGTATGTAGTTGTATGTAATTGTATGTAATTGTATGTAATTGTATGTAATTGTATGTAATTGTATGTATTTGTATGTAATTGTATGTAATTGTATGTAATTGTAAGTAATTGAATGTAATTGTATGTAATTGTATGTAATTGTATGTATGATGTATGTGTATGTGTATGTAATTGTATGTAATTGTGTGTAATTTGTATGTAATTGTATGTAATTGTATGTAATTGTATGTATGATGTATGTGTATGTGTATGTGTATGTGTATGTATGTATGTATGTACGTATGTACGTACGTACGTACGTATGTATGTATGTATGCATGCATGCATGTATGCATGTATGGATGTATGTATGTAATTGTATGTTATTGTATGTTATTGTATGTAATTGTATGTTATTGTATGTTATTGTATGTAATTGTATGTAATTGTATGTAATTGTATGTAATTGTATGTAATTGTATGTAATTGTATGTAATTGTATGTAATTGTGTGTAATTGTATGTAATTGTATGTAATTGTATGTAATTGTGTGTAATTATATGTAATTGTATGTATTTGTATGTATTTGTATGTAATTGTATGTAATTGTATGTAATTGTAAGTAATTGAATGTAATTGTATGTAATTGTATGTAATTGTATGTATGATGTATGTGTATGTGTATGTGTATGTATGTATGTATGTATGTACGTATGTACGTACGTACGTACGTATGTATGTATGTATGTATGTATGCATGCATGCATGTATGCATGTATGCATGTATGCATGTATGCATGTATGCATGTATGCATGTATGCATGTATGCATGTATGAATGTATGCATGCATGCATGTATGCATGTATGCATGTATGCATGTATGTATGCATGCATGTGTGCATGTATGCATGGATGCATGCATGCATGTCTGTATGTATGTATGTATGTATGTATGTATGTGTGTGTGTCTGTATGTATGTATGTATGTATGTATCTATCTATCTATCTATCTATGTATCTATCTATCTATCTATGTATCTATGTATCTATGTATGTATGTATGTATGTAATTGCATGTATGTAATTGTATGCGTGTATATCTACACATAGAGAAAGAGAGAGAGAGACAAAGAGATAGATTCATATAGGTAGATATATGTATATAAATATGTGTATGTATATACATATGTATAAAGTGTGTAATGTTTATATATACACTATCAATATAGATATTTTAGATACATGTCATATGTGTATATAATTGTATATATATATATGCAATTGGTTATGCTGCAATTATGGAACATTCCGATGATCAAGATGGCAGTTGAGCGGTTTGGTCTCTGAGATCCGTGTTGCAGAGAGAATCGATATCTACATTGATGGCAAGGGCAGCAACCCCAGCAGCAAAAAGTTTCGAGGCTGCCCAAAAGTGGGTTCAATCACTGTTTCCTGGATGTTATCTTTTGGAACAAGCCATTGTCACCCTGTAGTGCTTCACGGGTATCCACTCACCGCTTTAGCTTGCCAAACAGAACCCCCAGATCAACCCCAGGTCAGCCAGTGGAATTGTTTTCACATTCTCACAGCCTACAGTTTCATGTCCAAATCATATATTTCCCAACATGGGAGCAAGCAAATGCCAAGCTGAAGATCACGATATTACAGGTAAAAGCGTTGCCCGCAGGCAAGTGGCGTGCTTTGCAACGACATTGGGTTGCCTGGGCAGCTGGCAACAATGGGAGTAATTACATCGCAACAAAATCCACTGATATGGTCCTCATATTTTCCAGGGTCTCTGACATCGGTGACATGAGATGGTAGATACTTGTAGATGCCGTATACAAAGTTGGGAGGATATGGCTTCAAGACCCTGATTCTCTTGGTTTCTTTGCTTGACTAATTGCCACAAACAAAGGACTTCAGGACCTCAACACTAAAAATCATGAATATAGTGAATATATATTGAAAAGGGCAAACAAAAAGACTTCAAAGCCTCAAAATATACGACGGACACAATAGATTACCTGCTTGGGCAGCCAATGGAAGAGTTACACAGTTGAGGTCCACACAGCGATGACAGAAGGCACACAAGGCGCCATCCTGGAAATTGGAAAGATAAGGAGTTGGAAAAGGTGTGTTCAAAAATGCAGGAGGTCAAAATCCTTTGGTACCAAAAGTATGGCAACCGCTTTCATGCTGATTTTCCCTGGTCTTCTCGTCATTTCCAAGTAAAGGTGGGTTCAGTCAAGAGTTTCTAGCAAAAAAACTTCAAAACCGAAGCGTTTTGCTTGGCCATGGGGACTGCGGATTGCAGGCCAGACCCGAAACCCTCCCATCCGGGTCCCATCCCTCCTGGCAGTTGCCTTCGAGAAAGTGCCTGTCACACCCGAAATCGACAGCTGAATATCAGCTGAATAGTCCGCTGTCTTCCCAATACCAATGGTGGCCAAAACCTTCCAAAACCATCATGCAATGATGAAATATAATTATCATATATTGTGTCACATGATTGAAATCAATCGAATGCCATGCCAGTCCCGGAATAACAATCATGGAGGTATTACTTTCTGGTGACTCTTTTTTCCCCCAGATGGATCAATTCGGGCAACTCCAAGCTCCATCCACACTACCCCACCTGCATGGGGAGGCACAGGTGAAGGGATGTCCCAGCGAACCCATGGACGGAAACATCTCCAACGACCTCAGTGGCGGTGCCTGGTGAGCTCAGAGGGGAGCCATTGACAGCGTTTGAGATGTCCGTATCATCGGATCCATCCATTTTTGGTTGGCTATAGGCCTTTTTCCCCCAAACAGTGAGCGTGTCCACGCTAAGGGGTTCTTAGGGTAGGAGATAAAGGGGCGGGTCAGATCAGGGTGCTCCATCCAGTCCATAAATTCTCGCGTAAATTCTTGCTGTAAATTCTCGCATAAAAACTGACCTTCGATGTCCATGTGCGTTTCGCCTGCGCAAGCTCGCACAAAGTCTGGGCAGCAGTTTGCCTCGGGCTCATTTTTCGTGGCAGGCGCAGTACATTGTAGACCTGGACCAAAAAAGTCGATAAACCCGCAGCCCTCCCTTTGCAGACCTCGACAAAAAAGTGGCTGAAACCCACAACCGTCTCATGACTTTGTGAGTGTCGGATCACTCTCGTTGTGGCGCGCTGCGAATTTTGATTTCGCTCGAACAACCCTCTCGGCACTTTGTGTGGGTCAGATCGTGCGAGGTCCTCTATATAGAAGGTCCTTCTTTGACGATCCTTTGCACTTCTCTTAGATGTCCTGCTATGAGGTTCTGGTAGGAGGTCCCCATGAGTAGACATAGGGTTGCTTCTTGTGCCAAAACAAACTCCTGCTGCTGCAGTTCCGAGAATGTCTAACCTGATCTGCTACTGTTCCATAGCTACTGTTGCTTGCATCTGGCCATCGATCTGTACTTCTCATCCAAGACACTCCATACCGGCCACCAACTTCTGAATCTGCGGCAGAGGCAAGTGCCTCATGGCTGAAGTGACACCAAGGTGCTACCAGGTTTTTGAACCCTTTGCCCTACCATATGACTGTACATGACAGTACGTTGTAATACTTTTTTAAGATGGAATAAATGTGAAAAAACATGAAATTGCTTCGAATTTGGTGGTTTTGTCATGCTTGAGGCCGCGTTGTAGCCATGATCTTGTTTAGGATTTACTGTATAGAACCTTATCGGTAGCATCCTACAGTAACCACTGTTATATACCAATTGTCAATATCATATCAGTGTTTATTATTTTTCGAACCGTGATTTCAAGATCGTCCTGCTTTGATCATGTATTATCCACCCCAAGTAGTGTGGAACTCTTTTTTCCATGCCAAATTTGGACGACCCCACTGAACCGTGACAGGCCCAGAAGCTCATACTGTAGCTTCTGGTGCTCTTCCTCCACGTCCTGCGGAAATACCACGAAATACCCCATGGCACTCAGGACCCCACGGTTTTTCCCACAAATTTTCATCTGAATTGAAATGGAAAGGAGAGTTAAGAATGGTATCCCCGCTTTTGAGACAAACCAGTATCCCAAAACATCGGGCATGCTTGATTCAGCCTCATCAACACATTGAGATGCATAGATCTCGCACGAAGCCGGCAACGAATGCTGCTGAATATTGGACACTTTGCGCAGCTTTCGGATTCCCATGATGTGCTCCCTAATCCCAAACCTTGGACTCAAATGTACATGAAATACATGCATGTTGTGTTGAATATGCATACATTGTACATCATCATACATACGTATATAATTGCATAGCTTATGTTAGCTGATGTTAGCTTAATTAGTTGTTGAATATGTTCGCGGTGTCAAGACACGAGTGGAGGCTAAATGTTCATCGCCTCCGCAGTGGGTTGGAGCCCAGGAGTCTGGACATTGGCCTGGCGCTAGAATTTTCTATGGGCGAATCTGAAAGTTACCGATGGGTGAAATTGTCCATGAATTTTGTTCCATAATGTATGTAAGTGTGAAAAAATGTCCTTTTCACACAAGCATCAGCTGAGCACCAACCTTCACTACTTTTACCTTTCGCAGTGGTTGGTGCCAGTTTGTCCTGGTTCCCTGAACTGGGATTGATGGTTCTGTATGTGTAGAGTTCTAAAATTCAATCAACCAGGTGTGCCAGGTCGAAATATCCGCTGTTCCAAAACAAACGGGACTGGTAGCTCCTGGTCTGTGGGGTGAAAAGGGAACAGGACAACCCACCGAATCCGGTCGCGGGATTTTAGGTGGGAGCGTGGGAAAAAGCGATATCCAAACCTGGTGTGAGTCTGGATACCAGGTTAAAATGTGCAAAAATGCCACTCACATCGAGGTAGAGCTCCGAGAAGCCACCAAAGAGCGGGTGTGTGAAATCACCCGCCCATTTATTTAGTTCTCAAGGTACATGGCATGGAGCCAAAGTGCAGCCAGCGGCATGGAGCAAAAGAACGAGTTCCATCAAAATTGCTGCAGTATGGGGTTTCTTGGATGCTTGGTTTAGCAACGAGAAGACGCTGCTCTGGTTATCACTTCCAACCGGGATTTTCACAGCTGAAGCAGTCTTACCTTGAAGTTTCAAAACGCAGTGTGTCAGCACCAAAGTGCCCAGCAGCTCAAGAGCTGCAATTCTCTTTTTGGGATTCCCGTCTTTGAAAGCCCGGGGGAACTGGGACTGATGAATCTGGACATGAAACCCATAAACTGAATGTCTGGCCGGGTCCTGAGAATCTAACAACCATCCACCGATGTAGGCCTCGGGCAGATAAGGGGAAAGCTGTCGATACAGTAGGGGATGGTGAAGAGCTCCTTCATCAGCAGGGCCAGCAAACGAACCGTCTTTGGTGGTCGGCCTGAAGAGGTTACCGCCATTTTCAATGCACAGAATGGTTGCTTGAGATTCTTTGTCAGGGGGCACACCGCCGTGGCCCATTGAAGACGGCCCAGGGCTCGCTCAATGGCTTTCGATGTCATAGTCATAGCAGTATTCTGGATCACGAGCTCCAAAAATTCCAGCACTAGGGTGTGCTTTGGTGCGGTCATCTGGACCTGAGGGATGTTGGGATGGATCACAAAGCCAAGCCAGGTGTTCACTTCCACAAGATGTGTCTTCTTCCAACTGAGGGGCACTCCCAAGGCTCAATGGCCTCCAGGGTGTTGGACTGGTTGTCCAGCAACGACTCCTTCATCTTCTGGCGCAAGATCTCCAGGTTGGTCTTCCGCAGCATCTCCACTCCCTTGCTGTAGGCCTCGCTGTCGGCCACCGAATGCATGCCCTCCTGCAGAGGGCCCAGGACTTCCATGTTGAGGGCCGCCGCGGTTTCTGGCGCTTGGTCTCCTCGTCGTCCTGGTCTGCCTTGTGGATGGCTTTGCTCTGAATGTCCAGAGCCTTGTCGGGCCTTGAAGTTGCGCTTCTGCTCAAGGAGAAGTTCGGCAGCCTCCTTGGCGTCCTCGTCCCCAGCACTTCCTCCCGCATGCTCATCCGCAAGGCCATGGGAACCACGTCAGCCATGGTCACTTCGTCCAAGGAACACGTCGCTGCTGGTGCCTGAGCAAATTGGATGGCATCAATGGATTTGGCAAACTTTGATGACGTCCCAACGTCGCTCTCGGGGCCGACGGCACCCTTCGCTGTGTCGGGTGACTGCACCCAAGTGGGCTTACCATCTAGTGGCACCAAGTTCCAGACTATCCCCTCCATAGTGTAGGAAGCCGATGGCGGTTCGTAGGGGACCTTGGTGCCCTTCTGGCAGAGGAAGCAAGCGTTGGCCCGATCCGGCCAGCCAGCTGTGCATGTGCTGCACATGTACTCGTATGGTTGGGCACCCAGCGGCCCTCGTCTTCAAGGTAGCAGCACCCAAGCCATCTTTGGATCGTCCCCGAAGTGCCTTCATCGGGCAACCGCTTCGGACAGGGGCAGGTGCATGAAGCGGGAGAATAAGTCCATCAGCTCCTCCTCGGTGCATTATTGGAGCATATTCACCAAGTAATTGGGAAATGCTTGGATACGAAGCCCGGAAAGCCACCAACTTGCTGAACGCATGGTTCTCGGGGTCCAGCATGAAGCGCACCGGCTGGAGCACCATTGGCTGCACCATTGGGCGTACAAATCCTGGGGGGGAAGTGCCTGACCCTTCCGCCTTCGGGGCGAGAGGCACCTGTCCGGCATCGGGGTAGCTTCCGCTCTCACCCGCAGAAAAGCCCAGACCGCCACGTGGGAGATCAGGGTCCTCCGTGGTCACTTCCATGTTCCCTTGGGTCTCCTCCTCTTGGACGTCCATGGGGTCTGTCTGCTCATCCAAATCGCCGGACAGTCTGGAGGTCCATCATTTTTCCTTGTAGTTCCTCCGTGAGGTCCTCAGTCGATTTGTTTGGGAGTGCAAAGAAGTCGGCGAGGGTCCGAAAGAAGTTCCCACTCATCACCAGAGGAAATCGCAACGTCGTGCGAAAAGATCGAAAAGACTTTGAAATTGAATCCAAGATCACAAAAACGGGGGTTGCTTGAGCCAAAATCTCCGGTGGACATTTTGGTTCAACATTCCACACATATGACTTGCAACCGCAAGCTAAATGCAAGAATCAATTATTTCCCAATATTTATTCCTGGGCAAAAATTATCGAACATTAGGAATCAACAAAATCCCCCGGAAAAAAAAAAGTGAAAAAAACCTGGATGGTCTTTATTTCAAAAAAACTGGAAAAATGCGGTGGAATTCAGAAACATGTGACTTGTCAGGCGATAGGCCCATAGGAACTTTCACCCAGGAAGGTGGACGACACGATCGATGGAAAAATGCTGTTGTGAACGGCAGTTGTTTCAGGGTGGCTGGATGTCTTGCCAAGCCTCAAAAGACAACAGATGCATATTTATATAGTCACAGTTCCCATTTCATATTTGACCTCTTGGATCATCTTAGAATTTTTGTATCTAGATGGAAGCCCTAGTTGGCATGCCACAGCGACTTCCGAAACTCTTCTCCAACATTTATACATTTACTATGCGGAGCAGGAGACTAGCATACGTCTCCAATTTGAACCAGAGAGCGCAGAAACTTCCACTGGGATATATGCTAGCACGCATCTAAGTAATAACTGCATCTTACTGGTAGGAAGCAGAGGGCTTTATCTGGAAACGCCCCAGCTAGAAGGATCTCTCTCTCTCTCAAGTAGCAGGCTTGGAGCACTCGGTTCATTGAAATGTCCCTCTCCAATATCCTTCCCCTCCATTTGCTGGATATTTCATGATATTCCAATATTTATGCCCTGCATAGATCGGGGCCCAAGGAGCCCCAGGGGCCCAAGTTCCCACCTCGATGGCTTCAGCCTCTTCATCTTGCCGCAGATTCTTCGCACCATCTCGACGCCATTGACAAGAGTGGCCTGAGCCCCCAGAAATCAGTGGCCCGAGCTCCCACAAATATGGGCGGAACCATCAAGAAATCGTGGATGTTGGTGAGTTCCTTAGGAGGTCGAATCATTTATTTATTGTTGACCCTCATTCGAAATGAATCCATTTGCAACTGTCCAAATATGACCATTACAGTCAACACATACACATCAATTACACATCATCAGTCATTTACTGTAACAGTGATACACATCAGTCATTTACTGTAGCAGTATGTAACAGCGTTTTTGGGAAAATTCTGATGATCAGAACCTCCCCAGGGCATTAATCTGAGACCCCACATTTTGGGCAGTTTTCGCCATCTCGACAGCCACCTTTTCGACGCACATATTTGCCTCATGGCGGTGAGGAGAGCCAAGGAAGCCCCAAAAAATGAGACCAAAATTATCCAAAATTGATCAAAATTGGGAAATTGTGGTGTGGTCTAAAGTTGCTGACCCCGATTTTTTTCGATGGTTGCCGAAACTAGCAGTAATCATATGTGTGGGATTTTCGAGACATATTGGTGTAAGCCATGTTTCCGGGCAGCTTTCGCAAGAAAGATGTTTCTCCAACTTCAAGATCCCCCAAATCATGCAGTTTCGAATGGACCTATGAAGCATAAGCAAACCATCATCTTGAGAAACAGTCACATCAAATGGATGCATTCACCGGAGGGGACCCTGCAGCTTTGCAGCATTTAAGACCTGTGCAAAGGAGTTGTTCTCTGATCTTTTCCACTTTCAAATCTTTCGAAACTTCCTGGGGATGTCTAAATTTGTTGAACTTCCATGGAATTCTGCTTTTCTCATAGCACTTAGCCAGTTCCATGTGAGCAGCTCCTGATGCACGGTAAGGCAGTGCCCACAGGTATTCCAGATATTCTCAGGTCAAGAGACACGCTTCTGCACACCTGTCGCTGGGTGCACCAATAATTTTGTGGAATCAGCTTAATAGAGTTGATCATGGTGGCATGCTGCCAATGACCGAAAGCTGGGAAAAAGCGTTGAGACATGTTCTATGAAACATCAAAGTCATAGCAGTCATATAGCAAACATATTTTCCTCAACTACCTGATGATCGGCCAATCGCTCTGAAATCAAACGGTGCCAGAAAAAGTTCAGAGAACAACAGGAGCTACTTGCAAATCATAGTCTCCGAAGATTTAGAAGAATTTGCTCTGATATGTCTCATATGGTTTCATCAAAAACGATAGTCAGCTTGCAAACATTTACAAACCATGTCCAGGAGCTGTTCTGCCACACATGGAATCCCCAGCACAAAAGCACCGGCCTGTCCGGATGGCCACGTGTGCCCTCGGAGAATGGTAATGCCTTGATGGATGCCGCGCTAGACAACCACCAGAGGAATAATGATTGACGCAATTGGATGCAATTAGATAAATATCACAATGTCAAGGACACGAGACAAATGACTATTGACAAGTGATGAATGATTATAAATGCATTGCAGCATAGTCTTTTTCATTTTGGTCAAAATTGGAATGTCATACAACAGTTTCACGTTCCAGCCATCGCCTCTGCCATGTTGATGCCAAAGCCGCGTGACTGCGCGGCAGATCGAAGCAGAGAAAGATTCAAGCTTTATTTTTGTTGGTCATCAATGGAGCCACTGACCACAAAGAAGGATAACAATAGGTTATCTGCATTCAAGACTTTCTCATCCTTGTCAGAATCCTGCAACCTTCAAACTTGAGGTCATAAGTGGACTGCACCGCATCTTTGCTCTCAGCAGTCAAGGATCGCGGATGGCTGTTTTCCCAGGCCTTTGTCCAGAAGCACTCATGGCAGTTGGGGCAGTCTGCACCATCGCGACATC
>CAMXCT020000156.1:0-39348 GCA_947184155.2 Cladocopium goreaui | reverse complement strand
TTCACCCAGAAACTCTTCTTGCACATGCTTTTCACCCATATATTTTCACCCAGAGACTCTTCACCCAGAAACGCTTCTTGCACATACTTGTCACCCATATACTTTTCACCCAGAGACTCTTCACCCAGAGACTCTTCTTGCACATACTTTTCACCCATATACTTTTAACCCAGACACTCTTCACCCAGAAACTCTTCTTGCACATACTTTTCACCAATATACTTTTCACCCAGAGAGATCTTCCACCCAGAAACTATGCTTTGCACATTATTTTCACCCAGAGACTCTTCACCCAGAAACTCTTCTTGAACATACTTTTCACCCATATACTTTTCACCCAGAGACTCTTCACCCAGAAACTCTTCTTGCAAATACTTTTCACCCACATACTTTTCACCCATAGACTCTTCTTGCACATACTTTTCAACCATATACTTTTCACCCAGAGACTCTTCACCCAGAAACTCTTCTTGCACATACTTTTCACCAACATACTTTTCACCCAGAGACTCTTCACCCAGAAACTCTTCTTGCACATACTTTTCACCCATATACTTTTCACCCAGAGACTCTTCACCCAGAAACTCTTCTTGCACATACTTTTCACCCATATACTTTTCACCCAGAGACTCCTCACCCAGAAACTCTTTTTGCACATACTTTTCACCCATATACTTTTCACCCAGAGACTCTTCACCCAGAAACTCTTCTTGCACATACTTTTCACCCATATACTTTTCACCCAGGGACTCTTCACCCAGAAACTCTTCTTGCACAAACTTTTCACCCATATACTTTTCACCCCCAGAAACTCTTCTTGCACATACTTTTCACCCATATACTTTTCACCCCCAGAAACTCTTCTTGCACATACTTTTCACCCAGAGACTCTTCACCCAGAAACTCTTCTTGCACATACTTTTCACCCAGAGACTCTTCACCCAGAAACTCTTCTTGCACATACTTTTCACCCAGAAACTCTTCTTGCACATACTTTTCACCCATATACTTTTCACCCCCAGAAACTCTTCTTGCGCATCTTTTCACCCAGAGACTCTTCTCTTCACCCAGAAACTCTTCTTGCACATACTTTTCACCCAGAAACTCTTCTTGCACCTACTTTTCACCCATATACTTTTCACCCAGAGACTCACCCAGGAACTCTTCTTGCACATACTTTTCACCCATATACTTATCACCCAGACACTCTTCACCCAGAAACTCTTCTTGCACATACTTTTCACCCATATACTTTTCACCCAGAAACTCTTCTTGCACATACTTTTCACCCAGAGACTCTTTACCCAGAGACTCTTCACCCAGAAACTCTTCTTGCACATGCTTTTCGCTCATTTACTTTTCACCCAGAGACTCTTCACCCAGAAACTCTTCTTGCACATACTTTTCACCCATATACTTTTCACCCAGAGACTCTTCACCCAGAAACTCTCCTTGCACATATTTTCAAACAGAGACTCTTCACCCAGAGAGACTCTTCACCCAGAAACTCTTCGTGCACAGACTTTTCACCAAGAGACTCTTCACCCAGAAACTCTTCTTGCACATACTTTTCACCCAGATGCTTTTCACTCAGAGACTCCTCACCCAGAAACTCTTCTTGCACATACTTTTCACCCATATACTTTTCACCCAGAGACTCTTCACCCAGAACATCTTCTTGCACATACTTTTCACCCAGAGACTCTTCACCCAGAAACTCTTCTTGCACATACTTTTCACCCAGAGACTCTTCACCCAGAAACTCTTCTTGCACATACTTTTCACACAGAGACTCTTCACCGAGAAACTCTTCTTTATTGAATTTCGTGAGCCCTGATTTTTAGAAGAAAATAAGTGGTGGAAACCACCCTGGTCAGGAATAAGTGTTGAAAACTACCTGGGAGTAAAAACACACCAACGTACAAGATTCAAACCCTGGTGGTTTCATGAGGGGCTGCCTTCCTATATGTGCCAATGATCATATCAATGATATCTAAAGTGATTTCTTGAAATTCATGGACCCCTTGCCAGCCCCTGACACGCTGATGACTCTTTCGCCCTTGATGGCACCTCCCTGGTGTCAAGACCGTCTTTGCTCCAAAAACTTCTGTTTCCCTGCAACTTATCCAAGAAAAGTTTGTAGAATATTGAGAAATTCAATCAAACATGTAGTTGATGGCTTCCACTTACTTCCAGGTATGATTGATGTGTCAGTGAGTTGGCGCTGAAATGTGCTGCAAAGAACAGGGTAGAGTCACTGATACTTCAAACTTCTAACAAATCGGGCAACCTGAAATAGCAAAACATTTCCCAAAACATGTTGCACTTGTTCAGACAAGATGTCTGGGACATCTTAAAATAGTTTGTAGATTATCTTTTGAAAAGTTTGCCACAGTCGGTCTGCAAAAACATTTTAGGCTGTTTCTCCAGGAAATTGCTGAAAGTTTGAAGCCCGATGTCTCTCCAAACACCTTACCTGAAAAAAAAATGTATCCCAACAATCTTGGCCTGTCTCCTTGACATCTTAACATGTCTCTCAGACATTTTGCCTGGACAAAAAGCAAGATGCCTCACAGGCAAGGTAATATCTTAACATTTCTCACAGACATTTTGCCTGAAAAAAAGGCCAAGATGTCACCCAGACATCTGAACGTGTCTCTCAGAATCTTGCGAGAAAAATGTCTCCCAGACATCTTAACATGTCTCTCTGAAAACAATGCCGAGGTGTCTGCATAAGAAATCTTAACATGCCTCTCAGGCATCTTGCCTGAAAAAATGCCAAGATGTCTCCCAGACATGTTAACATGTCTCCCAGACATCTTGCCGGACAAAAATCCCAAGATGTCTCCCAGGCATCTTGACATGTCTCTCAGAGACCTTGGCTGAAAATCATGCCAAGGTGTCTCCCAGACATCTTAACATGTCTCCCAGACATCTTAACATGTCTCTCGGACATTTTGCCTGAACAAAAATGCCAAAATGTGTCTCAGACAACGTAAGATGTCTCCCAGACATCTTAACATGTCTGACATATTATTTTTCAAATATTTTTCTGTGCGTTCCACCACTTATTTTTAGTGGAAAAAAGTGTTTCCACCACTTATTTTTTGCCACCTTCGACTGTTCCACCACTTCTGATAATACAAAAAAACTGCACGATGTCTGGGCGACATGTTAAGATGTCTGGGAGACATTTTAAGATGTCTGAGAGACATCTTGCCACATTTCTTCTGGTACTGGTAAGATGTCTGGGAGACATGTTAAGATGTCTGAGGGGCATGTTAAGATGTCTGGGAGACATGTTAAGATGTCCGGGAGACATCTTGGCATTTTTTCTAAGCAAGATGTCTGAGAGACATGTTCAGATGTCTGGGGGACATGTTAAGTAAGCTGTCGGAGAGATATGTGGGAGACATGTTAAGATGTCTGGGAGACATCTTGGCATTTTTCTCAGGCAATGTGTCTTGTATTTTTGTTTCAGGCAAAATGTCTGAGAGGCATGTTAAGATGTCTTGGAGACACCTTGGCATTTTTCAGGGAAAATGTTTGAGAGACATGTTCAGATGTCGGGGAGACTTTTTTTTTAACGGGCAAGATGCCTGAGAGATATGTTAAAATCTGTGGGAGACATCATGTTTTTTTTCCGGCAAGATGTCTGAGAGGTATGTTAAGATGTCTGAGAGACACGTAAAAGTATCTGAGAGACAGTTTGGCATTTTTTTCAGGCAGGATGTTTGCGTGCCATGTTAAGACTGTTAAGATGTCTGGGAAACATGTTAAGATGATTGAGAGACATCTTGGCATTTTTTCAGGCAACATGTCTGAGGGACATGTTAAGATGTCTGGGAGACATGTTAAGATGTATGAGAGACATTTTGGATTTTTTGAAGGTTCAATATATCGGTCAACTTAGTCAACGTGTCTGTCAAAAAATCAAGTTTTCTTTTACTGTTTCTCCAAACCTTAAAAATCTTTCTAACACAATTTCCCACACAGTTCATATCAACATGTCACTTCAGAAACCTTTACCTCTGGAGATGCCTTGAGATTACATTCCACAAACAAAAAAACTTTTTGGATAAGATGTTTCACCAGGGAAATCATCTCAGTCTCAGTCAATTCAGTTCGTGTCGGTCGACAATGTTCAGCTTTGACTCTTGGGCCGTGCTTTTGACCCCTTCAACATGTGCTTGCTAAGGATACACAATGAGAAACAAAATTCATGAGTAGAGGAAAACGAGGAAATACATTTTGGACATGTAAGAAAACTGTTCCACCACTTGTTGGATTTCCAAATCGGAACACACCCCACTCACGCAATTCAACACTCTTCTTGCACAAACGTTTCACCCATATACTTTTCACCCAGAGACTCTTCACCCAGAAACTCTTCTTGCACATACTTTTCACCCATATACTTTTCACCCAGAGACTCTTCACCCAGAAACTCTTCTTGCACATACTTTTCACCATATACTTTTCACCATATACTTTTCACCCGGAGACTCTTCACCCAGAAACTCTTCTTGCACATACTTTTCACCCATATACTTTTCACCCAGAGACTCTTCACCCAGGAAAACTCTTCTTGCACATTACTTTTCACACATATACGTTTCACCCCAGAAACTCTTCTTGCACATTACTTTTCACCCAGAGGACTCTTCACCCAGAAACTCTTCTTGCACATACTTTTCACCCAGCGAATCTGCACCCAGAAAACTCTTCTTGCACATACTTTTCCACCAGAAACTCTTCTTGCACATACTTTTCACCCATATACTTTTCCACCAGAGACTCTTCACCCAGAAACTCGCTTGTTGCACATACTTTTCACCCATATACTTTTCACCCAGAGACTCTTCACCTAGAAACTCTTCTTGCACATACATTTCACCCATATACTTTTCACCAGAACTCTTCACCCAGAAACTCTTCTTGCGCATACTTTTCACCCATATATTTTTCACCCAGAGACTCTTCACCCAGAAACTCTTCTTGCACATACTTTTCACCCATATACTTTTCACCCAGAGACTCTTCACCCAGAAACCCTTCTTGCACATACTTTTCACCCATATACTTTCACCCAGAGACTCTTCACCCAGAAACTTTCTTGCACATACTTTTCACCCATATACTTTTCACCCAGAGACTCTTCACCCAGAAACTCTTCTTGCACATACTTTTCACCAATATACTTTTTACCCATATACTTTTCACCCAGAGACTCTTCACCTAGAAACTCTTCTTGCACATACTTTTCACCCATATACTTTTCACCCAGAGACTCTTCTTGCACATACTTTTCACCCATATACTTTTCACCCAGAGACTCTTCACCCAGAAACTCTTCTTGCACATACTTTTCACCCAGAGACTCTTCAACCAGAAACTCTTCTTGCACATACTTTTCACCCATATACTTTTCACCCAGAGACTCTTCACCCAGAAACTCTTCTTGCACATACTTTTCACCCATATACTTTTCACCCAGAGACTCTTCACCCAGAAACTCTTCTTGCACATACTTTTCACCCATATACTTTTCACCCAGAGACTCTTCACCCAGAAACTCTTCTTGCACAGACTTTTCAACCATATACTTTTCACCCAGAGACTCTTCACCCAGAAACTCTTCTTGCACATACTTTTCACCAATATACTTTTCACCCAGAGACTCTTCACCCAGAAACTCTTCTTGCACAGACTTTTCAACCATATACTTTTCACCCAGAGACTCTTCACCCAGAAACTCTTCTTGCACATACTTTTCACCAATATACTTTTCACCCAGAGACTCTTCACCAAGAAACTCTTCTTGCACATACCTTTCACCCATATACTTTTCACCCAGAGACTCTTCACCAAGAAACTCTTCTTGCACATACTTTTCTCCCATATACTTTTCACCCAGAGACTCTTCACCCAGAAACTCTTCTTGCACATACTTTTCACCAATATACTTTTCACCCAGAGACTCTTCACCTAGAAACTTTTCTTGCACATATTTTTTCACCCAGAGACTCTTCACCCAGAAACTCTTCTTGCACATACTTTTCACCCATATGCTTTTCACCCAGAGTCTCTTCACCCAGAAACTCTTCTTGCACATACTTTTCACCTATATGCTTTTCACCCAGAGTCTCTTCACCCAGAAACTCTTCTTGCACATACTTTTCACCCATATGCTTTTCACCCATAGACTCTTCACCCAGAAACTCTTCTTGCACATACTTTTCACCCATATACTTTTCACCCAGAGACTCTTCACCCAAAAACTCTTCTTGCACATACTTTTCACCCATATACTTTTCACCCAGAGACTCTTCACCCAGAAACTCTTCTTGCACATACTTTTCACCCATATACTTCTCACCCAGAGACTCTTCACCCAGAAACTCTTCTTGCACATACTTTTCACCCATATACTTTTCACCCACAGACGGGTCAACCATATACTTCTCACCCACAGACTCTTCGCCCATATACTTTTCACCCAGAGACTCTTCACCCAGAAACTCTTCTTGCACATACTTTTCACCCATATACTTTTCACCCACAGACGGGTCAACCATATACTTGAGAGGGGGGGGACGAAAGGTAGGGGGAAAAGACAGGAGGGAGAGGCAAGAGAAGGTGCGACTGTTTGTAACGCAAGCACGCCGACGACGACGACGACTACTACTACTACTACGACTACTACTACTACTACTACTACTACGACTACTACTACTACTATGACGACTACTAGTACTAGTACTAGTACTAGTACTAGTACTACTACTACTACTACTACTAGTACTACTACTAATACTAGTACTACTACTACTACTACTATTACTACTACTACTACTATGAGGACTACTACTACTACTACTATGAGGTCTACTACTACTACTATGAGGACTACTACTACGACGACGACGACTACTACTACTACTACGACGACGACTACTTCTACTACTACTACTACGACGACGACTACTTCTACTACTACGACTACTACTACTATGACGACGACGACTACTACTACTACTACTACCACTACTACTACTACTACTACTACGGCTACTACTATTACGACGACGACTACTACTACTACTACTACTATTACTATTACTATTCCTTCTACTACTACGACTGCTACTACTACTACTACTACTACTACTACTACTACCACTACCACTACCACTACCACTACCACTACCACTACCACTACCACTACCACTACCACTACCACTACTCCTACTGCTACTACTACTACTACTACTACGCCCAGGCCCGTTACACTTTACATTCAATTGGGAAGATCAACAAGGGTATTAGGGAATATTAAACTCCCACCCCTGTTAAACTTTACATTGAATTGGGAAGATCAACAAGGGTATTAGGGAATATTAAACTCCCACCCCCGTTAAACTTTGCATTCAATTGGGAAGATCAACAAGGGTATTAGGGAATATTAAACTCCCACCCCGGTTAAACTTTACACTCAATTCGGAAGATCAACAAGCGGATTCATGACTTCGTGGAAATTGCGTTGAAGAGTTTGCCGATTTCTAACGTTAGATGTATAAGGTAGGCATTTTGGACAAGAATCGGTTGGGAAGAAACTTTTGGAGTTTGAAAAGCTCACCCAAGCAGCTGGAATGTTTGTGTGCTTGTTGTTGGTGAATCGTTATTCTTGTAGGTATACCGTGTTGTCAGCACGCGGACTCGTTGGACGGGCCTCCAGGGAGTCGACTGAGCTAGTTGTTGACGCTGTGGAGGCGCTTCCGCCACGTCTACATAAAGTATCGTTTTTTGTTCTGTACACTGACGTTCCGAACTCCGAATACGTGGACCCGGTGGAGGGGCCTCCAAAGGGTCAACCAAGTGAGGGGTTGACTCTGTGGAGGCTCTCCCACCGGGTCCACAGAAACTATTGTTTTTGGTTAGTTGTTGCCTTTGTGATTTCTAGCAAGTTTACATAAAGTCCAACCGGGTCCACAGAAACTAATGTTTTTGGTTAGTTGTTGACCTTGTGATTTCTACCAAGTATACATAAAATATCGTTTTTTGTTCTGTACAATTACGTTCCGAACTGTGAATAGGTGGGCCCGGTGGAGGGGCCTCCAGAGGGTCAACCAAGTGAGGGGTTGACTCTGTGGAGGCTCTCCCACCGGGTCCACAGAAACTATTGTTTTTGGTTAGTTGTTGACTTCTTGTGATTTCTAGCAAGTTTACATAAAGTCCAACCGGGTCCACAGAAACTAATGTTTTTGGTTAGTTGTTGACCTTGTGATTTCTACTAAGTATACATAAAGTATCGCTTTTTGTTCTGTACAAGTACGTTCCGAACTCCGAATACGTGGACCCGGTGGAGGGGCCTCCAGAGGGTCAACCAAGTTAGGGGTTGACTCTGTGGAGGTTCTCCCACTAACAAGGGTATTAGGGAATATTAAACTCCCACCCCCGTTAAACTTTTTACATTGAATTGGGAAGATCAACGAGCGTATTAGGGAATATTAAACTCCCACCCCCGTTAAACTTTGCATTCAATTGGGAAGATCAACAAATGTATTAGGGTATATTAAACTCCCACCCCCGTTAAACTTTACATTCAATTGCGAAGATCAACAAGGGGATTAGGGAATATTAAACTCCCATCCCCGTTAAACTTTGCATTCAATTGGGAAGATCAACAAGGGTATTAGGGAATAGTAAACTCCCACCCCCGTTAAACTTTACAGTCAATTGGGATGTTGATGATGTTGATGTTGTTGCTGATGATGCTGATGATGATGTTGATGAAATGAGGGAAAAATTCGTCATCCGTTTGCCCAAACGAACGACACGGGGAATCTCACAAAACATTGGCCCTGCGCAGTCAAAACACACTTTCCCGGGCAGCACATCCGTCCTGGCCGTAGTACTACTACTACTACTACTACTTCTACTACTACTACTACTACTACGACTACTACTACTACGACTACGACTACGACTACGACTACTACTACTATCATTCGTATGGCACGTATCTCACTAGAATTTACCAAAGAACAGAAAACATCATTTTTTCGGGGTTGCGCTTCATCTCGCCTCGATGAAGCACAACCAAGTGCTTGGGAGCACAACCAAAGTCATTTATCGCACAAACATGAGCTTGGTTGCGCCCCCAAACGCTGGGTTGCGCTTCATCTCGCCTCGATGAAGCACAACCTTGGAAAAAGATATTTTTTTATCTTCTTTGGTAAATTTATGTCATCCAGACCGTAGCATATTCTAACTTCGCGAAAAACGCGAAAAAAGCGAAAAAAGTATCAACGTCGGAAAAGCGAAAAAGCAAAGCAGCAAAATCTAAAAAAACACAAAAGCAGAATAAAAGGAGAAAAAAGAAAGGAAAAACACGGAGAGGCTCAAAGGGAAAAATGAAACAAGAGTTACATTTTTTGTTTTTTCACGCTTTCTTTCAAGTTTTTCGACAGGCAAAATAATCTATGGTCTGGAAGACATAAATTTACCAAAGAAGATAAAAAAAATATCTTTTTCCAAGGTTGTGCTTCATCGAGGGGAGATGAAGCGCAACCCAGCGTTTGGGGGCGCAACCAAGCTCATTTTTGTGCGATAAATGACTTTGGTTGTGCTCCCAAGCACTTGGTTGTGCTTCATCGAGGCGAGATGAAGCGCAACCCCGAAAAAATGATGTTTTATGTTCTTTGGTAAATTCTAGTGAGATAGGTGCCATGCGAATGATATGAAAAGGGGTCAGCATGATGTTGACGTTTATGTTCATCGTGGCACACCCAGTGGCGAAATGCTTTGATCCAAACATATCCGACGGCGACATGATGACATGATACACTCCACTCCACTACACCACCACACTACATTTCACTACTCTACATTGCACTGAATGACACTGCACCACAAATAGACAGGTAGACAGGTAGACAGATAGACAGATAGACAGATAGCAAGATAGACAGATAGACAGATAGACAGATAGACAGATAGACAGATAGACAGATAGACAGACAGACAGACAGATAGATAGATAGATAGACAGACAGATAGCCAGGTAGACAGATAGATAGATGAAAGAGAGAGAGAGAGAGATAGATAGATAGATAGATAGACAGACAGATAGATAGATAAATAGATAGATAGAGAGAGAGTTTTGAGCGATAGATGGGTGGA
The DNA here is from genome assembly GCA_947184155.2 of Cladocopium goreaui. NCBI lineage: Eukaryota > Dinophyceae > Suessiales > Symbiodiniaceae > Cladocopium > Cladocopium goreaui. Next base: position 29,163 of record CAMXCT020000156.1, on the reverse strand, counting down.
GAGATAGAGAGATAGATAGATAGAAAGATAGACAGATAGATAGATAGGTAGATAGATAGACAGACAGATAGATAGATAGATAGATGGCTAGATAGATTGATAGATAGATAGATAGATAGGTAGATAGATAGGTAGATAGAAAGACAGATAGGCAGATAGACAGGTAGACAGATAGACAGATGAAGAGAGAGAGAGAGATAGATAGATAGATAGATAGATAGATAGATAGATAGATAGAGAGATAGATAGATGGCTAGACAGATAGATAGATCGATGGATAGATAGATAGATAGATCGATCGATAGAAAGATAGATAGATCGATAGATAGATAGATATATAGATAGAGAGATAGATAGATAGGTAGATAAATAGATATATATGTATAGATAGACAGATCGATAGATCGATAGATAGATAGATAGAAGGATAGATAGGTAGGTAGGTAGATAGATAGATAGATAGATAGATCAATATATAGATAGAGAGATAGATAGATAGATAAATAGATAGATATATATATATAGATAGATAGATAGATAGATCGATAGATCGATAGATAGGTAGAAGGATGAATAGATAGATAGATAGATAGATAGATAGATAGATAGATAGATAGATAGATAGATAGATAGATAGATAGATAGGTAGATAGATAGATAGATAGATAGATAGTTCGGGGAACAATATAACACTATTGGCCTTCTGCTTTTTTATTCGCGGGTGCTGTGAGACCAGGGGTTCAACATTGAATTTAAAAAACTCAATGGGCGCAATTGAAAATGAATGAAAAAAAAGGATCTCACAAACTCAGTTCGGTAAAAAAATCTTGTCTTGGGAGGGGCTTTATTATTAACCTCCCAACATTACTCCGTGTGTGTGTGTGTAACATCTAAATAGATGTAAAACTTCTCTCTTTTTTCTTCCTTTGTCCTCTCCCTTTCTAACTCTAATTGCAATGCAGGGGGCCACCGGGGTCCCGGGGGGGTCGGTGGCCACCGAAGACACCCCCCGGGACCCGTGTAAACGTACCTGCATTGTTAATTTCAATTTTTCGGATCTAATCTGCATGTTTCAGGATTCAGTTCCTGCCGGATCATATAATGATCCATTCTTGTCTAGTGTGATTTCCATGGTGGCTCCGACATGGTGCCATGGAGCCATTTGAGGCAACCCTTTTTAGGGTGAGTGATGACTGTCCTGACTTCCGAATTTACACATTTGAATCTAGTAATTCGTTTAAGTAATGTGCAACAGATGGCCTTACCGTTTTGTGCCTTTGATGAAGTCCCGCGGCTCCTGTGGTCCCAGGGATTCCTCGCCGACGCATTTCTTCATCTTTGAAGCTGTTCTGAACATTCAGAAACCTCCTTTTTTCGCAGCAACCTTTGCAGTTACATTACATGAGACAGAACGCAGGCAGGTACACGACTTTCAGGTGTGGTCTTCTTTCTTTTGATGGTTGTCTGGTGAGGTGAAACATATTGTGCATCTAATTCGATGGAACTTGAAAGCTGTTTTATGCCAATTGGGGCAAGACTTGACCACGGTCCCGGTGCAGGGAACAATCGCACGAACAGTAGGTCTAGGAACTGGGTCCTGTTTTTTAATTAATTGTTTTGGTTTTTGTCTGGCATCAACTAGTTCCCCATTGGTCCCTAATCTTCCCCGCGTGCCTCTCCGTAACGTGTTGTTGGGTTTAGGTGTGTGCGCTGTTTTTGTCAGGTCCGTTTCGCCGTGTAGGTTGGTTCTGGAGGTCCGTCTGTTCCCCTCCCCCCCTGCGCTGTTTTGGCCGTCTGCCCGTCGTGTGTCCGCTTTTTTCTTCCTCTTGCCTTTCAGGGTTGACCCGGCTCCGGCCGGGTGTGTGTGTGTAACATCTAAATAGATGTAAAACTTCTCTCTTTTTTCTTCCTTTGTCCTCTCCCTTTCTAACTCTAATTGCAATGCAGGGGGCCACCGGGGTCCCGGGGGGGTCGGTGGCCACCGAAGACACCCCCCCGGGACCCGTGTAAACGTACCTGCATTGTTAATTTCAATTTTTCGGATCTAATCTGCATGTTTCAGGATTCAGTTCCTGCCGGATCATATAATGATCCATTCTTGTCTAGTGTGTGCTTGTGATTGTTCCACTTTTCTTTTTTAGGTGGTGTACTTACTGGTGTGGCTGATTGAACAGAGTAATTACTGGATTCATTGTCACACAACGAGGAAAATCAAGCCTTAAAAGCGTCCATCTTGCCTTTGTTGGTTTTTTTAGGTGCTTGTTGAACCCTTATTGACCCTGTGCCATTCCATCTTGCGGCCATGTTGGGCCTATGCCAGGCTTATGCTGACGCTTTGTGGCATTTGTTGAAAGCTAATTGATCCCATGTCAGGCCTTCCCTCTATGTTGGCTCTATGCTGCGTTTATTTCATCTTCTAGGAAACAGATTCGGAAAAATTTGCCTATTCCAAGAACACAGAAAGTACACATTTCTGGACCAAACATGAGCTCAATTTCGTCCATGTCGTCCACTTTTCAGACGCTTGTTGAGCCCCATGTCAGGTCATCTTGCAGGTTTGTTGTGCCATTGTTGCGCGTATGTTGCTTTTTGTTGGCTTTTGACTTGCTGGCCCCAAGTACGTCCATGTCAGCTATGTTGGGCCTACATATCTTGGAATCATCTTGCAAGGGCCTGGTCCAGGCCTGGGTGCCTGCCTGTTCTTATGCCCGCCGGGCGTAAGCGCAGGCGGGGCTTTGGCAGCGCAGGTTTGGCAGGGTAAAGGCTGTTTTTTCATCATTTTAGGCCCAAAACCTGTTCGATGAAGGGCCTGCCTGTTCTTATGCCCGGCGGGCATAAGCGCAGGCGGGTGAAAAGGAGACATTTCATCCACAGGATTGTTTTGCCGTGGATTCCCATGAGAAAGGGAAATTTCATCCATGGAATGGAGCCAGTTTGCAATGAAATGGCCAATTTGAAATGAAATGGAGCCAGTCTGGGGTAACTGGGGGTGTAAGCCAAGTACATAGACGACAGTCCATTTGGATGACTTAGTAAACCAGAGCTATGAAACATTATAAGTGGTATGACGTGTCCAGTGTTGCTTTCTTGCTTGGCTGTGACGAATTCAGAGCCAACAAATGCCCCACAGAATTACAAACTCCGCTCACAAACTCGGTCGTAATTTTTTTTTCCTTCTACAATGCCCGAGAAAGGATTCTAGGTGTATGTTGCAGACCATGGGGCCAGTTGACTATGGCCACTAACCAGATAACTCCTTTGTATCCATGTATGTTTGTAAATATGTCTGTCTGTCTGTATGTATGTATGTATGTATGTATGTATTTATGTATGTATGTATGTATGAATGTAATGTTATGTAATGTGATGTAATGTTATGTCACATTAAGTCGTGTAATGTTATGTTATGTTACATCATGTATGTCTGTATGTATGTATGTATGTGATGTAATGTTTTCACACTAAGTCATATAATGTTATGTTATGTTACATCATGTATGTCTGTATGTATGTATGTATGTGTGTATGTGCGTATCTGCGTATGTGCGTATGTGTGTATGTATGTATGTATGTATGTATGTATGTATGTATGTATGTATGTATGTGTGTATGTATGTATGTATGTATGTATGTATGTATGTGCGTATGTCTGTGTGTATGAATGTATGTATGTATGCATGCATGCATGCATGCATGCATGCATGCATGTATGTATGTATGTATGCATGATAGATATATAGATAGAGAGATAGATAGATAGATAGATAGATAAATAGATATATAGATATATATATATATATAGATGGATAGATAGATAGATAGATAGATAGAGAGATAGACGGATATAGATAGATAGATAGATAGATAAATAAACAAATAGATGGATAGATAGATAGATAGACAGATAGAAGCATCGATCGATAAATAGATAGATCGATAGCTAAATAGATCGATCAAAAGATAGATAGATAGATAGATAGATAGATAGATCGATAGATAGATAGATAGATAGATACATAGAAGGATAGATAGATAAATAGATACATAGATAGACAACTAAATAGATAGATACATGGATAGATAGATGGATAAGGAGGTAAGTACATAGTCAGAGAAAAAGAAAGAAAGAGATGCGGACCAGGGGGGAATCGAATGGGGGGGGGCCCCCCCCCCCTAAGTCTCCGTTCATGACTCTCGGCTCTCAATTTCCGGGAAAGGACCACCCACCTCCCCCAGTACTAAACTAGTACTGGCTTTTGACTTGCTGGCCCCAAGTACGTCCATGTCAGCTATGTTGGGCCTACATATCTTGGAATCATCTTGCAAGGGCCTGGTCCAGGCCTGGGTGCCTGCCTGTTCTTATGCCCGCCGGGCGTAAGCGCAGGCGGGGCTTTGGCAGCGCAAGTTTGGCAGGGTAAAGGCTGTTTTTTCATCATTTTAGGCCCAAAACCTGTTCGATGAAGGGCCTGCCTGTTCTTATGCCCGGCGGGCATAAGCGCAGGCGGGTGAAAAGGAGACATTTCATCCACAGGGTTGTTTTGCCGTGGATTCCCATGAGAAAGGGAAATTTCATCCATGGAATGGAGCCAGTTTGCAATGAAATGGCCAATTTGAAATGAAATGGAGCCAGTCTGGGGTAACTGGGGGGTGTAAGCCAAGTACATAGACGACAGTCCATTTGGATGACTTAGTAAACCAGAGCTATGAAACATTATAAGTGGTATGACGTGTCCAGTGTTGCTTTCTTGCTTGGCTGTGACGAATTCAGAGCCAACAAATGCCCCACAGAATTACGACCGAGTTTGTGAGCGGAGTAGAAAAACTCGGTCGTAATTTTTTTTTCCTTCTACAATGCCCGAGAAAGGATTCTAGGTGTATGTTGCAGACCATGGGGCCAGTTGACTATGGCCACTAACCAGATAACTCCTTTGTATCCATGTATGTTTGTAAATATGTCTGTCTGTCTGTCTGTCTGTATGTATGTATGAATGAATGTAATGTTATGTAATGTGATGTAATGTTATGTCACATTAAGTCGTGTAATGTTATGTTATGTTACATCATGTATGTCTGTATGTATGTATGTATGTATGTATGTGATGTAATGTTTTTCACACTAAGTCATATAATGTTATGTTATGTTACATCATGTATGTCTGTATGTATGTATGTATGTATGTATGTATGTATGTGCGTATCTGCGTATGTGTGTATGTGTGTATGTATGTATGTATGTATGTATGTATGTATGTATGTATGTATGTATGTATGTATGTATGTATGTATGTATGTATGTATGTATGTATGTATGTATGTATGTATGTATGTATGTATGTATGTATGTATGTATGTATGTATGTTGTATGTATGTTGTATGTATGTATGTATGTATGTATGTATGTATGTATGTATGTATGTATGTATGTATGTATGTATGTATGTATGTATGTATGTATGTATGTATGTATGTATGTATGATAGATATATAGATAGAGAGATAGATAGATAGATAAATAGATATATAGATATATATATATATAGATAGATGGATAGATAGATAGATAGATAGATAGAGAGATAGAGAGATAGAAGGATATAGATAGATAGATAGATAAATAAACAAATAGATGGATAGATAGATAGACAGATAGAAGCATCGATCGATAAATAGATAGATCGATAGCTAAATAGATCGATAAAAAGATAGATAGATAGATAGATAGATAGATAGATAGATAGATCGATAGGTAGATAGATAGATACATAGAAGGATAGATTGATAAATAGATACATAGATAGACAACTAAATAGATAGATACATGGATAGATAGATGGATAAGGAGGTAAGTACATAGTCAGAGAAAAAGAAAGAAAGAGATGCGGACCAGGGGGGAATCGAATGGGGGGGGGGGCCCCCCCCCCCTAAGTCTCCGTTCGTGACTCTCGGCTCTCAATTTCCGGGAAAGGAGCACCCACCTCCCCCAGTACTAAACTAGTACTAAAGTACATAGAACTCAGGTAGCCTAGGCTACCTTTCGTGATATGACATAATATAATCCGCCCACATTATAATTCGCGGTAGTTGAGTCGAATTTCGTTCTTTCCAAACTGAAATAGTTTGACGTCGGGAAATTACGAAATTAACAATCGTCGAACTCGTTGTGACCTGCACATGCTTCATGGTACCCTTGTCTACCTGCGTTTGAAGATTCTAGATTCAAGTTGCCGATTTGGTTTCATGGTTTAGCAGCACCTTGGCAGCTTCTTAGATTCTTCCACAACAGGAGAAACGACAAGCACAGTAGACAGCTGGTTGCTGGGGCGCTTGCAATGACCGGCTCTTCTGTGACTTGTTAGGACTGACACAGCTGCGGTTGTGAAGGGTGAAGCAGTGTCAAGCGCAGAGTTTCTAACCGCATATGTTTTTGAGTTTTTCAGCCCCAGAAAGCTCAAAAACATATGCGATTAGAAATTTGAGGTCATAGCTAATAGCTAATTGATTTTTGAGCCGCTATACTAAGAACAGCAGAGGAATCGAACTCACGCAAGTTGGCTTAAGAGACGGAGAGAGAGAGGGGGAGAGAGAGAGAGAGAGAGAGAGAGATGGATGTGTGTGAGTCGTATGTGTCCTTGCTCACTATAGTCTTCGACCCCGCACTAATATCCCTGGCCACAGCACTGCGTTCTCCTTGCTTTTTAGTTTTCATCTTTGTTGGTGTAACCAGACCCTCTATAGCTCAGTTGGTAGCATTTCAGACTCTTAAAGTCAAGTTATTTGGGTTCGATTCCTCTGCTGTTTGTTCTTAGAATGAAACTTATAGTTATAGCGGCTCAAAAATCAATTAGCTATTAGCTATGACCTCAAATTTCTAATCGCATATGTTTTTGAGCTTTCTGGGGCTGAAAAGCTCAAAAACATATGCGGTTAGAAACTCTGCGCTTGACACTGCTTCACCCTTCACAACCGCAGCTGTGTCAGTCCTAACAAGTCACAGAAGAGCCGGTCATTGCAAGCGCCCCAGCAACCAGCTGTCTACTGTGCTTGTTGTGTCTCCTGTTGTTGAAGAAGCTGCCAAGGTGCTGCTAAACCATGAAACCAAATCAGTGACTATTGCAACCCACCAACTGCAACCACTCTTTCGAGTGCATGGATGGAGCCTGAAAGCTGCATTTGTTCTTACTTGAAGCCCCAACAAAGCAGGTTTGCCAAAGCTTATTGCCAAAAGTTGGGTCCTAATTCGGGGGTGACGTCGAGTGACGTCGCTATAATTTGACCAGATTATAATCAATATATACTCAGTACAGGTGAGATAGGAGTTGTCGGAGGGTCCAGTTTTTTTTAATTTCCTATCTCATGAGTCAAGTATTGTTTTTGCCCTTTGAAGGTGCCAAACTCCTATCTCATGTGGTTCTATTAGTCATTTGAAGGATACCTGCATCAAGTTTTTACATTCCCACGGTTTATGGTTTTTAATGCTATAGGCTACAGTTTGGACACATGAGATAGGAGTTAGGGCTGATTTGGGGTATGTTCACATAACACATGTGTTGGGACTGTAGCATCTATATCCCATGAAAAAATCCCATCTCATGGGTTTTATCCTGAGCCATTTGGCACATGGGTGTGGCAAGGGAAAAATAGCGACCACTAAAAGCAGATGAGATAGGACTTGTGGAGATTTGACGATTTGACTTGGGAAATCGAATGGCATTGGTGCTCATGAAAAATTGCGACCACTAAAAGCAAATGAGATAGGATTTGTGGAGATTGGACGATTTGAGCTACGAAATCTATGGCGCCTGTTGTGTCTCTCCGTTGTGTCTCACCGGGGAGGCGCTTGGAACTGCTCGCCCCCACAGCTTCACTGCTCAGAACGGTCTGGACGGTGAGCAGTTGCAATCGCCACCCCGGGGAGGCACAACGGAGAGACACAACGGGAGACACAACAGGAAAATGATGTAAAATGAGAAAAAACTGAATAGCGACCACTAAAAGCAGATGAGATAGGACTTGTGGGGGTTTGACGATTTAAAGACCCGGGAAATCTAATGGCACATGGGTGCGGCAAGGAAAAAATAGCGACCACTAAAAGCAGATGAGATAGGATTTGTGGAGATTGGACGATTTGAGCTACGAAATCTAATGGCACCCGTTATGTCTCTCCGTTGTGTCTCACCGGGGAGGCGCTTGGAACTGCTCGCCCCCACAGCTTCACTGCTCAGAACGGTCTGGACGGTGAGCAGTTGCAAACGCCGCCCCGGGGAGACACAACGGAGAGACACAACGGGAGACACAACAGGAAAATGATGTAAAATGAGAAAAAACTGAATAGCGACCACTAAAAGCAGATGAGATAGGACTTGTGGGGGTTTGACGATTTAAAGACCCGGGAAATCTAATGGCACATGGGTGCGGCAAGGAAAAAATAGCGACCACTAAAAGCAGATGAGATAGGACTTGTGGAGATTTGACGATTTAAAGACCCGGGAAATCTAATGGCACATGGGTGTGGCAAGGGAAAAATAGCGACCACTAAAAGCAGATGAGATAGGATTTGTGGAGATTGGACGATTTGAGCTACGAAATCTAATGGCACCCGTTATGTCTCTCCGTTGCGTCTCACCGGGGAGGCGCTTGGAACTGCTCGCCCCCACAGCTTCACTGCTCAGAACGGTCTGGACGGTGAGCAGTTGCAAACGCCGCCCCGGGGAGACACAACGGAGAGACACAACGGGAGACACAACAGGAAAATGATGTAAAATGAGAAAAAGCTGAAATGCGACCACTACAAAGCACATGAGATATATAGGACTTGTGGAGATTTGACGATTTGATCTGGGAAATCTAATGGCACATGGGTGCGGCAAGGGAAAAATAGCGACCACTAAAAGCAGATGAGATAGGATTTGTGGAGATTGGACGATTTGATCTGGGAAATCTAATGGCACATGGGTGCGGGAAGGGAAAAATAGCGACCACTAAAAGCAGATGAGATAGGATTTGTGGAGATTGGACGATTTGATCTGGGAAATCTAATGGCACACGGGTGCGGCAAGGGAAACATAGCGACCACTACAAAGCAGATGAGATAGGACTTGTGGAGATTGGACGATTTGATCTGGGAAATCTAATGGCACACGGGCGCGGGAAGGGAAAATAGCGACCACTAAAAGCAGATGAGATAGGATTTGTGGAGATTGGACGATTTGAGCTAGGAAATCTAATGGCACCCGTTATGTCTCTCTGTTGTGTCTCACCGGGGAGGCGCTTGGAACTGCTCGCCCGCACAGCTTCACTGCTCAGAACGGTCTGGACGGTGAGCAGTTGCAAACGCCGCCCGGGGAGACACAACGGAGAGACACAAAGGGAGACACAACAGGAAAATGATGTAAAATGAGAAAAAGCTGAATAGCGACCACTACAAAGCAGATGAGATAGGACTTGTGGGGGTTTGACGATTTAAAGACCCGGGAAATCTAATGGCACATGGGTGCGGCAAGGGAAACATAGCGACCACTAAAAGCAGATGAGATTAACATAATATAACATAATATAAAATAATATAACATAATATAACATAATATAGCATAATATAATATAACATAATTAATTATAGTATAAAATGAAATAATATACTATAATAATGTAAAAACATATAATGTAATATGATAAACTAAACTAAAAGATAATATAATATAATAATAAAATATATTACATTATAGTTGTTTTATATTATTATAAAACATGTTATAATATATTAACAAACTAAAATTTAATATAATATATATAATATAATATAATGTAACATAACATAATATAATAAAATATATGTATAATCATCAGGTGTATATATATATATATATATGTGCACATATATATATATATGTATATGATGTATAAACCCCATAAAATCTATCTATTGAAAAACAATACTACCTGGATGGTGTAAGGGTCATTATTTCCCTTCATCATTTCCCACCACTTTGGTCCGTCCTTGTCACGACGCAAGGCTTGAGCCACCAGCTTTTGAGCCTCTCGACTCTCGACTGATCCATGACCAGCCAACAACTCATTTAATGTGGCACAACCAATGATTCGCCGTCCCAAAAACCATAAATGGTTGGTGTAAACCATCCCCAAATGGCAGGCTTATGGCATTGGGTTTCCCACATTATAGTCTATTATAACAATGCCAAAAAAGCATTGTTTCTTAATTGGAAATGGGGGGTTTATGGCACTCAGTGCCATAGGAATGGGATGATGTGAAATAATTACACCTGCATAATTTATTATAATTTGATATACCTACATAAACATCTCCAAATATATCTAAAGATAAGGATTTGGAGGTAACCCAAGTTCAGACGTAAATGGTAAGATATTAATGGCATGGGAATAATAGTGTGAAATCCAGTGGCCAAAGGGAATTCCAGGGTCATGAACATGTGCCACTCAGCTGATTTTTCGTACTGATGGTGTGCCCCAATTTGGTGAATTCTTGTCATGAAATCAGTTGGGTATGTTTTTCGCTTTCGCCCCCGCGTCAGTGAGGCATCCTCATACTGACTATGTTCTGAAAAATTGTGTTTCTGAAACATCTAGAAACATTTAGTAACCTCATCTCATTCAGCGGTTTTGACATTGAACACCCCCTGGCCTTTCTTCAGCCCTTCTTGCGGTCAGTTTCACACCTTTTTCACTGGCTCAATTCCAATTGTCATTCCTCAAATCTCATGTTTATGGGCTTCAAACCGTTCGTTTTACTGCTTCACTTCCAATTGTCTTGGCCAAACTCACACTATTCCTAAGTCCAATTTCGAGTAACGCCTAATTACAGGAAAACCAACATTTACAGGAACCCCTTATATTCCATGGGAAAAAATGGAAAAAACACATGGTTTCCTGTAGGGTTTTCCCCAAAACCGATCCATTTTCCAACCCTTTCGCTACCCGCCGCCTTGATGCGTTGCTCCTCGCGCCGGCGCTCCCTTTGCGCCTGAAGCCGCTCGCGCTTGGCGACCTCTTCCGCCTGAAAAACTGCAACCAGCGCTGAGTGGCCAAGTCTGGGAGAGTTAACACCAAAAATAGATGAGTTTATAATGGCTTACATTGGGGTTATAATTATAGTGGTTTAAACTATTTTAAATTTTCGAAATAAAATTATACAGTGACTTCACCAGCAAGTCTGGGACTTTAACCAGAAAATAGACGAATTTAATAAGTGGGTTTCAACTAAACAAGCAATGTTGAGGGTGTAACGGTGTAACCAGGCAACCGGCAAAACTGGAGGATTCAAGCAAACCAATGAACATGGGACAATGAGCAGCATACTGTGAAGATGCGGGTTGCACCAACAAGTAAAGTACACAATATGTCACAACATGTCACAACAAGCGATTGAATAGATTTTGTTGTTTACATTATACGTAATTATTGCATGGTCCAAATCCCAGTAACCCATAGTAACCCTAAGAATGAGATGGCCAACCCTTAAATTGACAGAATCAGTGGGCCCAAAACATGACTGATACCCATGAATGGAACCTGTTATCCGGCTTGAGCACTTTTGATCCCATCGGCACCAGAATCCATGATTGTGGACACACGGCCACTGGCCGATTCGTGGCACTCAGTTCCACATTGGGGCGTATGAGCATGTATGAATCGTATAATTACTAGTATTTACTAATACTGTACGAGTACTAACCCTGTAACCATTAATTTGTACCATTTGCACAAAGAAATCCGTTGATTCCCGTATTTCAAGTGCAAGTTTCAGTGTGTTCATCGGTGCCTCCTTTTGCTTCTGCTCTTCTTCTGCCAACCTGCAAAACGACTGAGGTTTGGTGGTGCAGCCCAGGCAGAATCCTACGGCCGAGTGGCATGTGGCAACCCAAAACTTACTGATAAACACAAATTGACTTAAATAGAGGCACGGCTTAATACTGAGTCCAGATGCAATACCCAACTCAGAAAACACTATGAAAGAAAACAGCTGCGAACACAAAAACTGTGCCGTTGGATCACCAACCGAATCCCAAAGGTTAGATGCTCAATGACTATCACCGCTGGTAAGTAAAATTCGTCATATCACAATTCGATTCTAAAAGGACACATCATGTGACTCATCTATCATTTGACTTTCAGGGAACCATTTTCTATACCCTCTGGTTATTGAACATAGCTATGGAAAAGGGCCAATTTATAGATGATTCACGATGATTTACTCATTAAAAAGAAGTGGTTCTCCATAAGTTTTGACCAGTTTTCATCAAAATCCCCCGCAGCGTCGTGCCTACGTCGCTTCTCCTCCTCCTTCTGCTGCGTGCGCTGCCTCCGCAGCTCATGTGCCTCGCGCCGCTGCACTGCCCGCCTCGGCGGAAGCACAGAAACATAGAGGATTTACATAGTTTTACCAGCAAAATTGTTGTTTTTGCTGCACAAATTGAAGGTTCTACATTCAGCAAATTGATGATATTGATGTTTTGACTATGATCATGGAAGGTATATTGAAGGATTCACATGGTTTTACCAAACAAACTCAGCAAAGGTAGTGATGGAAGCACCAAACCTTGAAGTCTTACCACCAAATGCCAGCAAACATTTAGGTTGAACCACTTGTGCCGTGTCTGGTGGTGACTAGGTAACTGCGCTGATGTGTTAGGTCGCTGGAAAATGTATTGGGCACCTTGAAATATTTTTTGGGCACTTTTGCACAAGACGTCCCAGCCAGAACATGAATTAAATGCCAAATACTGGGTTAATGAACTTAAGCATTTCTCCTCCGTGAACATGAAACAATCGTATGATACCACTCGATTTCTTCGTATTTTATTACCAATTGCAGACAACCGGGAACAATGGCTTCGACTTACCCCGACATTGAAATAAGTAACCAGCTTAGGGTGTGCTGCTACGGACGTGTGGCTCAATATGAGCCGTGTATCGCTTCTGAAAATCTGAAAAAATACTGGATTAATTAGTAAGTCAATGTTGCCTGAAATTAAAGGGCACTACGGCTTCCTGGATAATCACAATGGGTTCCAAAATGTAGCTCATATGGTTTGAAATGGTTTTGGGCTGGCATATATGCAACCAGTTTCAAATTGTTGTGAAAACCATCATCCCGATCATATGTTACAGCACATTTTGCTATCAATATTCCTCTATCAGCAACATCTAGGAATATACATACATATATATATATATATATTCATCTTATATGGTTGAAAACTTTTAGCTCCTCCTCTCTCTATCGCCATCTTAGGGAGATCAGTCAACCGTTCCATCCTCACCGGAAAAATCCCATCGGTTGAAGGGGAACGTATTCCCTTGAACCGCTCCAATATGTTCCAATGAAGCAAGTGGCTTCTCCATTTCCACCAAGGCCTTAGGTTTGGGTGCCCGCGGTGCCGCTGAGCTGCCTCCTGCGAAGAAAAGACGATGGAATGCTAAAGAACTGGACTGCGAAGAAAAACATATATGAATCAAACTATATGAAACACTTTGGATATATATATATATATGATAATCATGATATAAATATACATAGATGGATATATAAACAAATAATTTCGGATTAATAAATTTCATTTGTTCCTTCATTGCATAAAAGGAAGATCCTTGCTGCCATGCAACGCTCTGCCTTGCCAACGTAGTTAATTAGAAGGTACAAAAGTCAGCCCTGATAATCAGGCATATAGTGTGCATTCGCCCTAATGACTGTACATGTCAAAAGGGCCTCATGCAGCCATGCTTCTGTATCAGGCTTTGCCAAGGGCGTGACAGCGAAGGTTCCCTTGCGAGTCACATATGCTAATTGATCAGCAATAGCGCCCGCCAGTGCTGCAGAAAAAGCAGCATAATATTAAGAAAAACACATAGATAAATACATAAGCCGCAAGCCCATGCATTCTGAATAATATATGTATGTATATATATATATATATCAATATTAAATTAAAAATCAAATATGTATAAAGTCTAAATACTAAGATAAATTCAAATATAAAAAACACATAGATAAATACATAATACATGTATTAAAATCTGTGAATCCATCAGCCCATGAGGCCCAAAAATGTTAACCTCCATGGCAACTTTATGGCCACGGCCAGGCCACCGTTTTCAACCCACGAAGACGGCCGTCCACAGCCATGGCTACATTTTGGGTCACATCAACTCCCCATAAGGCTGCCATTTTGGTGCAACAAAAAGTATGTGTATTTTATGTATATATATATATATGTATGATTTTATATGATATGTCCCATTCTACTTACACCCTCATGTTCTACCAATTATATCCCTATTATATCTATCATTTCCAAAAAAATGGGCATACACCATAGAAGAACCTAAAATGGCAGTCACACAGTTTGTTGAATTTAAAAACGGGATGTGCATTCCCAGTAATAACCATAAACCATAGAAACCATAATATATTGTTAACTATGTATGATATGATGTGATATGTATGAGATATCTGGCTATTTACGACCAGCGATAGCCTCCGGTAAACGTGGCTGGCCGGAAAATCCTCCATTTAGTTGGAGGATTTTCCTAACTAAACCTCCGTTTTGTTCGTGGATTTCCCAGCCAGCCACGTTTGATGACCGGATGGTACCGTAATTCTACCATTCTTGCGGGTTGTATATCCCTAATGGTAAGTAAACCCGTCCTCCTTCAGCAGCTTCTGTGCTGTCACCCTGGGGTGTCACGACATCCGCCCCATGTGGTGAGGACGGGCCGGGGAGCGGAAGCTCCTGGGCGGGAAAGAGCTCTCCAGACACGTGGAGATAAGATGTGGATATCACATGCTTTCACTTTCAATGGATGGGTTTATATAAGGGAAAATCTATGGGAAACCATGGTTTTTACCGACCTTCTTTTTGGGGGTCCTGTATATGTTCCATCATCCAATTCTGGGATATGTTGTATGAACATACGTGTATGAACATAAAATAAGTATGCATGTATGTATATATATATACACTATAGATGCAAATGGAGATATGGACACACACACAGTATATATATACCTGAACCTCCCATTGGTACACAAAAATGTGTACCATTTTTTTCCTGCCCGATTTCAAAAAATGTGCCCGTTTAAGGGTCTGAAAAAAAAAGGTGTCCGAAGTTCCGTGGCTCTCCATAGTAATCAACCTGATTCTTTCCCCAAAGGCTCGATAGGACACTTTTGTCACGCGCTAATGCATGTGCAGCATGCCAAATACGACCTCGAACAGCCACGCCTGACAACATGGGTTGCATCGCAGCACATGTAAACAACCGAGCTTTGGACAGGGTAAATCTAAAGTATCCACCTCAACATCACGTATGTTTAAAATAGGCCAAGAATGGCCAAGATACCTCCAGCAAACAACCTTCAGCTATAGCGCAATTTTCACAACACCACATCAACAGTCGGGCATGTTTTTTTCACACGAAGAATCCTCATGCAGGGCGTTCAACATTCAACATTCACCACAAAAACACCACAGTCACAACATACAAATACATAACATATATAAGATGAACACTACACGCGGCAAAATCCAGAAACATGCGCACCGGGAGTCCAAGTAAAACGGAAATGAAGCCATTCCATGAACTAAACGGTGCGATGGAAGAACTGGCTAGGCTCAGACTGCAACATGCCCCCCACAAACTCAAGACCACATGGCGGCGCCTTCTCTTCGGACCATGCCTTCTGTTCGGACCATGCGTAAAAAGGGTTTTCAAAAACACGCGACACGTCATGACGGTCAAAACAAGAGGGTCAAGTGGTACATTTTTTTTTTTCGCGCCCGTTTCGCGCCTTTTTGCGCCCGTTTTGCGCGTTTTCGCGCCCGTTTCGCGCAAGACCCTTGGATAATATCAGGCGCAAAATGTCAACATCATGCATGTCAAAACCGACCTAATGCAAGGCGCCATTTTTCATCAAGCAAACGTCAACCTGACCGTGTTTCCCAGAGTTCACGGTCAAACTTTGTCATGCACAGCCATGCCACAGGCCGGCTACTTTTGCCATGAGGTGTTTCCACATATAGTCCCATGCATCAAGCACTTGTGCGTCGTGCCATGAGTTACCCATGGGCAGGGCTTCAAACATTTCACAGCGAGCGGAAATTTTCCGATTTTTATCCTGGAGGAGGAATCAGATGCAACCATCTGAAAAATAAGTCATGCATCCAGTCATGCATGGAAACAAGAACGTCTTCAATATCGTGCACAGCAGCCTTGCTTTTTGATTGAAGTAAATCATGGTAAAGCTATATATGGGGTATGGGGATATTTGGCACAGATTAATAGCTGCATGTTGGTCACATCATCTGTGCCCATGTCATCTTTCAACAAACACATTGTGAAAGTAACTATATAGGCCAACGAGGCTTCAAACCCAGCCACATGCTTGCCAACAGGGCTGATTTGGACGTATATGTTTGAGCACAAGTGGGGAAGGGGCTGGAAAAACTGAACGGCACAAAACATAGACATTATTAGCCACTTGGAAAAATATGTCCACACAGCTACCTTTTAAAGAATGTGCTCCAGAATGAGGTTGTTTTCAGAATCTGCCCGTTTACCAAAAAAGTGTACCAAACACCCTAAAAGTACACATTTATCTGTACCACTGGGCGGTGCAGGTATATATATATATATGTTTAAATTTTTATATACATTTGGCAACGAAATGAGGAATGGTAGCTAACTCTATAGCACATCAGTATGGGCAAATATTCACAATTTTGGAAAGGATAATTTCTATCTTGAAGGGGGAAGAGCCATATTGTGATGGTTTCGAAGCAGTGAGGCATCTTGCTACGACATGACCTTTGTGGGGTTGCAATCCCATGGTCATTGCACCTCTTCCTCTTGGCAATTTCAAGTAGGATCAAGAAAAAAACGCATTGGAAACACAAACTAGATGAGCACAGGAAATATGCATATACACATCTCAATATTATTACAGTTCGCTATATTTTTAAAAAAGGACTTCTACAACCACGCAGGACCTAAGAAGCTGCATCCAAGCATCTTGCTTTGCATCTTGCTTCAACTTCCGTTGTTTGCTGCGTTCCTCCTGGGACTTCCGCCGTTCCTCCGCGCGCTTCTCGATCTCCATCAGGACTTTTGGACAGGAGCGGCTCCGCCGTGGCACCTGCAACGGCAGCGGGAACGAAACTGTATAGATCAACATCCTTGGAAAATAGATGACATGTGAATAACCATATGTTTTTTTAACAGTATAATCATAATAATCATAGCATATTTAATCAAAATCAGACTACATAATGGTAATTAATTTATTTAATACTAAATATCATCAGCAGCAGCAGCAGAATAAGCAGCAAGAACAACAGCAGCAACAGTGGAATATGTAGCGGCATCTCCTGTCAATATTCAGTCATCCAAAGGGCATCCAAATCATTGGATGTATCCCAAGAATAACTGATTGATGCTGATTCGCTCTGATTTCCAAGCGATATTCTGTCCTCTTGAAGTCTTGTTCATGACCTCACATTTGCCAAGGCACCGGTGCCGAAGTCTCCGCCTCCACTTCCACACAATCCATCAGCGTTGGAGAAGGGGTTTCCTCCGCAGGAGCCGCGTCTGTGCTGGGCAAGGATGCCAAGAAAGCCTTGGACGCAGCATCTCTGTGATTTGAGGAAAGGTCTACCGATTTCACCGGAGATTTTCGACGGATGTTAAAAAAAGAATTGTACGAAGGAAACTCAGGAACCACGTTTTGTTGTTATCAACACTGGGGATTGGTTGACGGAACATTTCCCCTTTTCTGCGACACACCGAGTTCTTGGAAGATGGAATTTCGGACGTCCAATGACAATCGCAAGAACACCCAAGCACCCTGGATTCTTGAAAGCTAGTGCTTGTGACATCTTTTTTCCCAGGAGCTCAGGAGTCTAGATTGGACTGCGCTCTGCCTTGCGAAATCAACCCTGATTGAAACCTTTTTAGGACAAACAAACCATCCAAGTTCCTCTCAAAAAAGTACGTTGAGAAGTAACGTGCCCTGCAAATCCTCAGGAAATCAAACATGGCCATGGCCATGAACAATCCCTCATTTGTAGATGGTTTTCCATGTTTATCCCATTAAAACATATTTCTCTCTCCATGAAATTCGGTTTTCCCGGCAAGGCATGTTTGATTCCCAAAAACATCCAAGCTCGGCTTTTGCAGAGCTAAGTCGCTGAAGTTTTCGCTGCCAAGGTAGCGGCCGATTTCTCCCCCTGAACCTCTCCTGGTTGCTGGTTGCAGCACTGAACTGGAAAGAAATATGAGTCTGAATGTCAAATTGGGATGATCTTATCATCTGAAATGAATAGGGGCGGAATATAGTCACCTAGAATCATCTTTCCATTCTTGGACACAAACTTCCGGAAACACCATCCCACTCACCACTCACAAACGTTGGGCATCAAACGTATGTCAACTATAAAGGTTAGATAAGCCTTGGTGGAATACATCTATGGTGGATATAGATATGGTTAAATGGGTTTCTACACTTCTATTCAGATTTTTTATTCCCATCATACCCCAATTACGATCATTACAATATATCATCATTCATTCATTCAATCATTCATTCATGCAATCATGCATTCATTCATTCAATCAATCAACCATTGAGTCATTTCATTCCATTCCATTCCATTTCATTTCATTCATTTCATTTCATGTCATTTTCATTTCATTCATTCAGTCATTGGAGTGCAAAACAAACATGTTTTTTCCAACTCATCGCCCAGTCTCGGACGTGTAATCCCCAGGCCACCCACGCACGGCGCACACAGCGCAACTGGCAGAAAGACACGGCCAGCACGGAGCGCTGGTGGAAACGCTGGAGCTCCTAAGGCCCAGGCAGGGAACTTGGGGATCTGTATGTGCACTATATATATATATATGTGCAAATATATTGATATATATATATATATATTTAAAAAAATACATGTATTTATTGGAATATAGTGAGATATGTGTATATATACTTATATAAAATTAAAATATGTATTTACTGATATATACATATAATAACATATAGTTGGCAAATTATCATGTTTCACCATATAACCTGAAATAAAATCACTTGGGGAGGATTCCTCCATCCTCTTACTTAGCATCATTCCAGTGCAGTTTCCATCCGTTTTGGCTGCCAAAGGTTCTTCCACATGCTTGACCGCTTCTCGTTCTGCCACCAAGGATGTGACCACTTCTCGCCACAGAAGTAGGCAGCTAGACCTTAAGTGGAGTATCATCCCTCCTAGTACTGGTTCCATCCCTGAAAATATAGTTTTTTTTTTTTAACGAACAAATATGGACATATAAGGAATTATGCATATAATAACTATATATATATAATTGTATATATATATATAACCAACAACATGTTAACACATGTCTGAAAAATTAGGAAGGAAAAACCAAACTATTAGTTAACCATCATTATCCCCATTGAAATGGCCGTTTGAAAGGATATCCCATTTTCAGGTATACCCAAATGCATTGCGTATGTAAGTCGCATGACTTGTATGACTGTATGCATGGCTACCTAAGAAACCAACAAGACCACACACCTGCACAAACACCATGAGACTTTGGCTTCTTAAAAGAAAACATAAATAAATAAATATATATATGTATATGAATGAATGCACATATGTATGTATGAATGCATGAATGTAAGAATGTAAGAATGTAAGAATACAAGAATGCAAGAATGCAAGAATGCACGAATGCGTGCATGTACGAATGACTGTATGTATGGACGTATGAGAAAAAAAACATGAACATAAATGTTCATCATTTTGGCTGTTTTTATAAGGGCCTCGCCATATCAACCCTGAGTCGATCTTCAAGGACATCAAACACCCCTTTTGCCAATGTATTTTGGTTTTTCCCGCTGTTGGCCAATGTGCACTCTTGGGTTTCCTTCAGTGGCCCAAGGTTTGTAAGGGGTGATATCCCATGGGTCACCACTCTTGAAGGGGTGAAATCATCTTTTTATCCAACCACTATGCATCAAACCCGATAGTCAATTACGGGTACATCATTATATCCCTACTATACCCAATGCGTATCCATCAGTTTCTATTCCGAGTATACATCCATTACAACCCAGTCATTATATCATCATTATACCCATGTATGTATATATATATACATATGTGTAATTATATGTATATATATGTGCACATGGCTGTGACTGAAAATGAAGGATGCCCTCACAATCGCAATTTCATGGATAAAAAGATGATAAACCATGTAGTTTTGGGGTGCCAAATTTTGAGACACGCCCATATCATATCCCAATCACTATGTTCCTTTGATATACTATTAATTTCCTTTTTTAGGAATGAGATAAGGTATACGCCTTATTAATCTATATAATATGTATATAATATATAAATAATTTCACAAATAGTTAAATATATTTATAATGATATATAATTATATATATAATTTTCTATATATATATGTATATATATATATGCATCCTGTATATCATCATAACATATATATATATATACCATATCCTAATTTATATTCCCCTCCTGTCCTTTTTTGCAGCCTCCAAAATAAATAGAAACGTTGGACATCTGGAAACAGGAGGCAACCATAATCTATATCATGCTCCAAAAACTTTTCGATCTTTCTGGTGGTTGCTGTAATATACCCACAGTTATAGCCCTTTACCACTTATACTAACAAAACCCCATAGAATGTATAATCCCATAGAAATAACCAGTTGTAACTAATCAATAATAATTGGCCATAAGATGCCCATGAGATCCGCACCAAGCGGCAGCAGTGAGATCTTCTTTGCCACCGCAATCCGTTGCCCCTTGCGCTGCAGCGCCCGCAGAGCCTCCTGCCATCGTCGCAGCGTCAGCTGCCAAGCGCTGCGACGCCAGCGGTGCCACAGGGCCTCCCAGTGTGAAGAGCAGTGGAAGAATGTCGGTTAAATGGGGAGATAAGCAACACAAAGCAACTAAAATGTGAAGTTATGAATAGGACAATTATAGAAATAAGGATGTAACTGAATTGTGGAAACAAAAACAGCGATTTGAGCGAACAAATTCGAATTTCCATGGAAACAATTGGATTTGCAAACCAAACAAACACAGAAATTGATTGGCAAAAAGTTGGGTTAGCCATTGACAAAACAGTGGGATTGCGAGGGCAAAGAATCAATCAAAATACTAAAAAATCAGTGATCAGAAACTGAAATGGGCCTCATGCGGCCAAACACGCCTGTCTTTCCTGCAGCAATAACAATCTCCCTCGCCCAATCACAATGTAATGGAAAAACATACAAACATATATAAGGACTATACTATACCCCCATGACGACGGAGGTCATTTTCCAACTATGGTTGGTGCATACCTATGCTGAAGTATGGAGACAAAGCATGAACTATGATCCCCCAAATCAGAAAGTCATCCAAATAGTTAAGTCAGTAAAAAAATGTGTGATATCATATTCTGCAGGCTTACATGCTCGTTAGCAGTTCCAACATGTTTCAACCCATCCCAAAATCAGTCATGATTAGTCAGTCGGCAGATTCATCGCCGGCTTGAACATTCAACAAAGCGCCTAGGAACATCTATCATCTTTAGAAGGAACATGTTTTATCTCTTTGATTATCTTTTATCCTTTTGTTGTTGGCTGCATCCCCTATTCCCATTTCGAACATCCACATTCCTCTTGGGGATATCCATTGATTGTTTTTTTCATGGAAATCATCCATCAATTTGGACATCTCGGTCATGCCTCTAGCGCCATGACCATCGCAGTGACGGCTTCTTGGCGGCACCCGTGGCTCACTGAAGCCTCGCTACATGGGGAACCCACTGGGGCTGCACCACGGGCACTGGATGAGGAAGTGCAACTCAGCAAGAGGAAGGCAGCAAAAACGGCAAAAAACATGAAAACGTCAATGGGACATTCTTGTTACATTCTTATTACTGTTTTGTTGGTTAGTTTACACAGACATACACACATACATAGATAGACATATACATACATATGACATATGACATATGCATATATGATATAATTATGTATGTTATATATTTGAATAGGATTTTCTGCCCATAAGCGGACATGTAGCATTTTGATACATCTTGCAGCCTTGGGGGCCACCGGGCTGCGAGTGGTATTTTCCCGCCTTCTCTTCTTGAACCTGCTGCCTGGGCGACGGGTAGCGGCATGGTTTTGTGCATCAAGCGTCAAGCCACTGTCAAATCTGGCTCAGAACCTGAACACAGACACATCTATGCAAATCTTACATCTTCGTCCCACTCCTAGCGCTGCTCGCACCAAACCTTGAATACTCACAGCCAATCATATAGACTCTGGCAACCCAACCGAGTGGAAAGTGCGATCATGAAGGTACCCCATATCCAATCACTCATGGTTTTCCCATCGTCCCTAAGGAAATTCTGCCAAGGTGCAGTTGATTTGACAGTTGTTCCAGCACCTTTGTCTTTCGATCCCTCTCACCTGCGCCAAGACTGGCCCAAACGTGTAATTAACTAGATACGCGATGCCAAGCACTCAACCGGGCCACAGAAACAAGGTTTGAACGTAACATGACTTTACGACGAGTGATCCCTACCCTGGCATTTTCAAGGAATATATTCTGACATATATTCTGTCCATGATCATACAAGTCCGCAATCTCGCAATCTCGAAACAGTGCAGATCTCGCTTATGACGCTAATTGTGTCAAATCCCTCGGCTGCTGGGGGAAACATCTTCAAAGCCAAGATCTCTTTTTGATCCGGCCTTCAGCCTGACGCAATTCGCGCATGGCCTCGATCCGGTCATCCCAGGTGACGAGGCCATGATGGGTAACTATAACAAAACATGAGGGAGTGAAACGAGTTTTTGAACATCTTTCCCAATGTGTTGTCGGGTCACTAAACATGAACGTAACATGTTGTGATATGTTGTAAGGATTTAGTTGTCAAGAATTTAGGCAGTTCGAAGTAATGATATTGAAATTAGACTATATATATATATGATTATATATTTATGTATATATATATATATACATAAGACAAAGTTGGACCTATGCAACATGAACCGAAACTGACCAGCCAAATACAGCCTGAAGCGTTGACGAACAGAAATGGTGACTGAAGCAACACAGCGAAATGTGACGACGGGAGATTCCGGCTCAACCAGCAAGAACACAAAAGCGGGGCTGTACCAACTACAAAGGATATTGAAGATATGTGGCCAATAGACATGGGTGTCCAAAAAAGCTGGTGGCCTTCAAGAATGATAGGTGATGTCAAGTTGATGTCAAGTGTTGCTGTAGCCTCATCTTAGCCGGGGCAAAGGAAACAGAAAGCGGCTTCTGCTAGTAAGAAACAAGTCTTACAAATCAGTTCATCAGCTTCCAGGAAACATGTTTTTATCTTTTCCATTTTCTAGCATCTTTTTGTATAAGGAACATCTTCCACTGGATCTCCACTTCCGGATCCCGGCACCTGCGCCTCCCGCGCCACTTCCTGCCGCGTGCGTTCGACCTCCTCGTCCAAGCGCCCGCTCTCGGAGACCACACGCTGACGCATGCCCTGCAGCTCCGTAGCAACAACCTGGGCCGTGGCTTCCTCCCCAGTAAACATGGAGAATTCACCATGAGAAATTGAGGTGTGAAAGCAGTACCCTCTGCTAAACTAACATAACTATGGAAAATCACTATTTTTAATAGTGTACCATCTATAAATGGGCCATTTTCCATGGCTGTGTTAAATAACCAGAGGGTAAATATCATGGAATACATGGGGAGCTAGGGAGCAAACAGAAGTTGCCAGTAACAAATGGATACACATGGATGTTTAGCAAGAAAGGGCAGCTCCAGCCCCATGCCAGCAAAAAAACAATGGGCTGCTATTTTCTGACTCAGTACCTAACTAGCTGCAGATTTTATGACCAACACATAGACACATTTGGATACAGCAGGAGAAATCATGGTGATCCCAGTGCTTGAAGTCATTTTAACAACTTTGCAACCCGTTGGCATTCGCGTCAGCACATCCTCCCGGGCCTCAAGACTTCAGGCTGCACGGCTGGTTTTCGAAATGAATTCAGAACGTCTGTGCGGCCCCACACGGCCCGGTGAGCGTTGTTCGCTGTAGCGGGGCAAGGGGCTGGTCACAGTACATTCCATTCTTGGCTGGTGGTCTACGTCCCAGATAGCCAACCAACTGGATGCGTGATGCCAATGAAAGATGCAAACATGTGCAAACTCTTGAACCACCAGCCATCTATTTCGTTGAGTCGCCTTAGTCAAGGCCTTTGCCTGACAGACCATGGTCACTGTTCACTACTACCATCTGGTTATTTAACATAGCCATGGAACATCACCATTTTCAATACGTAAACAATCTATTTCTATGGGTCATCTATACCATGGCTATATTAAATAACCAGAGGGTATACACTACCACTACAAATCGATTGAAAGAAGCGCCGGCCAGTGACACCGCTGGATCACCCAGCCCACATGCTACCAAACTAGGCGCCGGCAAACATCTAATCGGATGATACTATATATGTACGCCGTATGCAATATATGTATGTGTGCTTGCTTGGTTTTGTGATATGCGGTGGCATTGGGAGCCCGAACGCTCTGCACAGAGTTCTTTGCTCTGACTCAGGGCGATGGAGTAGGCGACATGAAGGCAAAGTTGTTGGTTGACATGTGCCTCACGTTCCTCAGAGCCCAATGAGGTGCTTGGAATTGGAAGCGCCAAATGCCAAAGCTGGTTCCACACAAGAAACGTGTCCAAGCAAAAGAAATTGAAAGGAACACTGATTTGGTGCAACATCTGTTCATGCTGGTGGGTCGATGTGGGTTGTACTGTATCCTTTGGGGGGAAATCATGGTGAAAGTATTCCACGTGTGAAATTCATCGCTGCAACTGCTTCATGACGGTAAAAGTTTGGACAGTTCTTTCTACCCAGTATGGTAAATCTTGATAATTTGTTTGTTGTGTTTTTTTTTTGCTTTGTGGTTACGCTGCACGTTTTATCGGAAATGTGCCGCTCGTCATGTACCCAGCAGGAATAGTTGCTTGCATCTCCATATATGATATTCCCACCACTTGTTTTGCTTGCTGGTTCCTTTTTTGGGTAAATAGCATGCATAATAATTGTTTTTTCTTGGATAATCCCTAAGGCTAGTATGTGATTGATACATGGGATATAACTAACTGTAGAAATCCATAATGCATGAAATTCTCCAGTTATCTTTTGGGATGCCCCCCAAGTGGCAATTCACCAGCTGCCAGTGCTAGTGATACCCGAATCTATGTTGATTTTAATGCCAGTCTTTATGCTCATTCTACCCCTCTTAGATGCAAGTAGATCCCAACCTTGCTTCCGTAGACGGATCCCCCGCAGCATTTTCTCCATGGTAGAGATACACATAACAAGTAGATCCAAAATACGTCTATGTGTATATGTATATATATATATTTAATCATGCATCGACGATAATGTGCATGTATACATAGTATATATCTATTATGTAACTATGTTGTTTATACTATATTACTTATATATCATTATATGATGTTATGCTATGTTAAACTATATTATATTAGATTAAACTATACTATATTATAGTAGTATGTTATTTAAATGATACCAAATTAGTCCAAATTATATTGTATGAAATTATTTTGCATGAAAATATATCATATGAAATTAAAACAAACTATGTTCAATAATACTAAATTATATTATGGTATTGCATATTGTAAAATCTAATAGTACAATAATATTATATTACTTTAAATAAACAAATCATCATATTACGATATGTTATATCATTACATTAAAACCATTATACTATCTTACAGTACGATAAAGTGTGTTATACATATTACATTGTATTCTATTCAAACATATTATTTTATAAAATGATGATATAGTATATATATTATGCTATATTATATTATCTTATGTTATCTTATCTTGTAAAAATATATTTACTGTATGATAATGTATGTACATAATCGCAAGTATGCATGGACAAACTTGGGCATCCTGCAAACAAACACCAGCCATTTCTGGCAAAAACAATGTCCATTCCCAGCGTCAACAGCACGGAGCTCCCCAGTTGGCTGTGGCCTGAGTCTTTGGAGGTCTTTGCTCCTTCCCCAGCACGGAGCTCCTGACAAACACCTCAGGTCCAGTGCGAGAACCGGGGAAGACAAGAAAACAAATTAGAAAACACCGAGAAAAACAGGATTGCGGCACCTGGAATTTGAATGAATTTGTAATCTGTGGCAGGGATGGTTCCGTTTTCCAAGGCGGAACAGTATCTTCCGCTTCCGCCCTATGTTATTTGCTCATGTCTTCGCAGGGTACCAGATGGATGGAAAGTAAAATAAGGATGATGTCAGCCATGAATATAATCATGTCACAAGAAAAACATGGAAACAAACCAAACAACTCTGCAAAGCAAACCCAGGGCTGAACAGAATAGCAAGCCAAAATCTTGGATAATCTTTGGGCCAGGATCCGTCTTTGAACTCCCAAACAGCATCCACCAGGGTGGTCGTCGGACGCTCGGCCGTAAAAACACAGGTGCGCGGCCTGGTGGAATGCGCTATCCGCCCAGTTGGGGCCCATCCAGATGGGTTTGGGTCTAAATCAGTCCCCAAATGGGGGTGAGCATACAAGGAATGTCACACTTTCATTGCATTTGGATGTTGACTGATGTTGACCCACTTTTGGGAATCGTGGCTCACTGCCAACCAGTTGAGAACAATCGGCTCCAATCCCTGAACCGCTTGAGGGCCCCCAGTCTATCATCAGGGGGCTCAAGTTACATCAAAAAGGCTCATCTGATGAATAGATTGGGCTGGAACCAAAAGAGACCCACGGTGATACACACATGATTTCAAAATTTAGCATCGCAGGACCGTGATTGATGGAACTCGGTAACTTGGTGTGCAAAAATAAATCTGGGCCCCAACTGGCCCCACTGGGGTATGGACAGCACATTCAAGCCAGTCCCATAGATGCTCCAAATATCTCCAAATAATGCCCTTGATAATGCATAATTACCCAATAGATCAGGTTAGGTTATTTTCTGCCTAAAAGGTAATTCCTTATTTCCTACCTAATTTGATACTTTTTTAAGGTTGCAGAATAACCTTTCTTAAGGTTATTTACTTTTTTCTTAAGGTTATTTACTTTTTTTCTTAAGGTTATTTACTTTTTTCTTAAGGTTATTTAATTATTTGAAGGGTTTTGTTAAAGGTATTTTCTCCTTTTTGTTTGAAAAAATGTCTTAAAAATGTGTGTTTCCCAAGATTTTTGTTGTATTTTTGCATGTAGGAAGTAGGATTACTTTGTGTCAAGACTTTGTGCAGATAGGATTGCTGTTAGTTTTTTGTGGAAAGTTGTCACACTGGCCCAAGCTGGCTTCAAGACTTGCTTGGAAGTTGGAAGACATGACACCACATGGCAGAGTTTGCACATGTCATGGCTGCCTATTTCAATTTCAATGTAGTCACACATGGACATTGGTCAGGCAAATCATGTTTGACACACAGGAAATGGCAAACATACACAAACTTTTACAACTTACCTTCCTTTTTGCTGCCATGACTGGCAAAAGCAGACTTGGACCTGACCCTTCGATTTCAATCAATGACCTTCAAAGGAAAATCAATGAAGTGATGCAAAGGCAGGGCTGTCGTGACTTGAACAAGCTCTTGCACAGCAGGCATGCTGTGAGTTGGAAAACAAGTCCAGATCCAGAATGGCTTGGCACTGATGAGTTGGTGGATATATGCTCCACTCTTTTCTCTTTGCATACAAATGGTGTACTGCAAAGCACCAAAATGAGAAAAGCTTTACTTGCCTTGCAAGCAGAATCTGGTCGCATCAACTTCACCAAACTCCATGATACAGATTTTGCAGATGGGATGGATGAGAAAATTCGAATTGCTTGCCAGCAGTATCGAGAGTTGAAGAGAGACCCCAAAAAATACCTCAGATGCATTAAGAAAGCTTCTGTGAAAGAGAAGAACAATATAGACAATGTGTTGTCCTTTTTGCAATTACATGAGGATGATACAGTGCAAATTGGAAAAGACCAAGGGCAGGAAGAACTTGGAGAAATTGAAACAGACCAAAAGCAGGAAGAACCTAGAAAGGATGAGGATAGCACCTTGCCTTAACCCTCCAAAGTTTTCAAAAGGGTTCTGTCCAGAGAGGCATCAGACCCAGCTTCGCCAAGCTTTGCAGCCAAGAGCACCAAGCAGGTGTCTGGCAGTGCTTCTTTTTTGGACAGGAAAGGCAGTGGCTCTTCCTTGGAAGGCAAAGGCAATACAGATTCCCTGGACAAGAAAAACAGTGGCTCTTCCTTGGAATGCAGAAGCAATACAGATTCCTTGGGAAGGAAAAGCAGTGGCTCTTCCATGGGAAGGAAGGGTTCTTCGAAAATTGACCTCCTGGATGAGCTGGATTTGAGTGCTGATGAAAAAAAGGAGCTTGCAGTTTGGATGCATGAGAATAGCAAAATGGAGAAGAAACAGAAAAGAAAAAAAGGAAACAAATCAGGCATGAAGAAGCCTGCTTCTTCTGTGGCTCCAAAGAAAACAGCTACAGCAAAATCTGTGAAAAGCCAGGTTTCCAGAAAGAAGCAAGCAACTTACAAGACAAGTTTCATGCAGAGAGCCACTTCTAGTGCCTACCATCGAGAGAAACTGAAGGCATTGAAAAAGGGCAAGTCTGAAGAAGCTGCTTTGGATGCTGCTAGGATGGCTTCTGCCAAGGTGAGAGATGCCATCAACAATGGTTTGATGAAGGAAGAATAAGACACTTTGGCAGAGTCTTCCTGTGGGTTGGATATAAAAAAAGTGTCAGCTGCTTTCCAGTGCTTTAGGATTACTTTTGGAACTTGCAGTGCAATGTGGTTTGGCTGTCTAGGATTATTTTTTGGGTCACTTCTTTTGTAACTTGCAGTGCAATGTGGTTTTGCTGTCTAGGATTATTTTTTTAGTCACTTTTAGGATTACTTTTTCACTGAGTCTTTAGGATTACTTTTGTTGTTTTAGGATAGCTTTTGTTGTTTTTAGGATTACTTTTTAGGATTACTTTT